>JACEHZ010000562.1:0-125000 GCA_017893485.1 Hemerocallis citrina | reverse complement strand
CGATTGGTTTTTCTGATTTGAGATGGGGGATGAGAGAAACGAGAGAGAAATGAGCGTGAGAGAGTAATGAGCGTGAGATGGGTTTTGAATTCCCCAAAATGCCCCTAAATTGAAGATGGATCACATGGGTTTGGGAGGAAAAGGTCTCAGCCGTTGGATCGCGATCCAATGGCTGAGATCTTCAGTTCACGATAAAGAGCTCAGCTCACCATCTCATAATAGACTAACTCTCTCTCTCTCTCTCTCTCTCTCTATATATATATATATATATATATATATACACACACACACACACACACACACACACACACGCACACACACACACACATATATATGCACAAAGAATGAAAAACTACCATGAAGCAAATCTCCTTAAGCTTCAAAGCTCCCCTAAGTTGGCCAAGCCGGAAACTCCAACAATCATCTCTGGCATTATCAACATTAACAAAGGCAAATTTTGCTCAAATATCTAATGATGAACAAGTGATTTTAGAATTCAGCACTCACACAAGTTTGAACTCAATACAAGCACACACAAAGCTTAATCTAGGCATCTTCAACACTATCACCAGAAACCCGCTTTGAAGATCAACCTGAACAAACTCGAAGTCGACAAAACCCCGAAGCTTCGAAGCTGTACCTAAAACTCCTTACAACCCAGCCTCAAACAATCAAAAGACCAAATTGCTCGGCAGCAACCCGAAAACAACTCCAACCTCAAGCTTCACACAGTCAACCCCAAGATCGACGATAACCTCGAAGATGCACCCAAACACCAAAATTTCTCTGGAACCCAACTTCAGACCCAAGCTCATAGTCACCAAGACCGGCTCGCTGAGATTGGAGGTTGCCCAGAGTAGCTTGCCGAAGCTCTTGCTCGCCCAAACTTCGAGGTCTCCCAAGCCCTTGGTCGCTAAGAGCGGATCGCCGAGATTGGAGGTCACCCAGAGTAGCTCGCCGAAGCTCTTACTCGCCCAAACTCTGAGGTCGCCCCAACTCTTGGTCGCCAATACCAGCTCACTGAGATTGGAGGTAGCCCAGAGTAGCTCACCGAAGCTCTTGCTCGTCTAAACTCCGAGGTCGCCCTAGCTCTTGGTCACTAAGACCACCTCACCGAGATTGGAGGTACCCCAGAGTAGCTTGCCGAAGCTCTTGCTTGCCCAAACTCCGAGGTCACCTAAGCTCTTGGTCGCCAAGACCAGCTCACCGAAAGCTGTCCGCCGAAACTTAGCTCACCCAAGATGACCTTACCGAGACTATAGCTCGCCCAAAATGAGCCCGCTGAGACTGTAGCTTGCCCAAGATGAGCTCGCCGAGACTGTAGCTTGCCTAAAATGAGCTCGCTGAGCTTGGATGCCTAACCGACCAAGGAGGATTGGTCAACGAAGCCTTAGAGATTGCCCAAAGTTTATGCACCCAAAAACAAAAAATCAAAACGGAGAAGATGAACAGTAGCTCGCCCAAATGGTCGAGCGAGCTGGGGTGTTCTCGCAGTCGATGACAACCATTGGATCACTCAGAAGCGCTCACCCTCTTCTGATTGACGAGTCAGATGAATCCACGTCTCTCTTCCCCTTTTGCTCGCTTCTCTGTCGCTCGATCTCGCTCAGTGGCCAAGCTAAGCTCTGATTGACGATCCTGATACCATCACGTTGCCCCTCACTAGAGCCTCGTCATCGCAGCCGCTCGATCTTCTCAATGCATGATCAACACACAGGATCGTCCAAAAAATCATTTAAAATTCGATAATTTAATTTTACAAATCCCCAAAACTTGATTAACATTCAAAATTTTAATTAAAAATTCCAAAAATAATTATTAAATTGGGAAAATTAACTAAAATTTCTAAAAATTAAATAAAATTTGGAATAATTAATTAAAAATTTTGAAAAAGAAATTTTAAATTGGGGAAATTTTATTAAAAATCTGAGAAATCATGGAAAATTAAAGAAAAATTTAGAATACTCCAGGAAAATATTTGCCACCTCCAGTAGCTTCTGATCAGTTCCAGGTATCTTCAATCGTCCCTAAAAGCTAAAATTGTACCAAGAACTCGGAAACAAGGCGAACCACTTCCCAAAATCCAAGAAAATTGTCTTTCAGGAATGGAGAGCTTATGATAATGGTAAAAATCGCAACATATCAGGGTCGTATGATTCCAGCACGAATCTTAAAGCTTCTACATACAGATTGACCATAACAGGCTCTTTAACAAGTCCGGGGATTCTAAAGGCTCATCTACAAAAATATGGGCTGGTTTCAAGCCTATTAAAAGCGACTAGACCCACTAGGAGAGACGCCCAGCACATGAGGGCTCTATGTCAAATCTTTTATCCCCAAACAGGAGAAAAACTGATTTTATCTCTTTAAAGATGGAGAATCCGACAGGAGATAACAAATTCTTATCAATCTCCTACTGTTTCTCAGACCTATAAATACTCTTCCCCCTCTCTCAGTCAGAAGGTAATCTGGAATTTCTGTCTCAAACTTTCTTTCTCTCTCCGGTTCTGACTTGAGCGGTTAAGGGTCTTTCGTTGGGTTCACCCCCGGTGTTTCAGACTTTTTGCAGGTCCATCTGTCGCGTCAGCAATCGTCGGATTCAGATTAAGGTGCTCTTTTAACGATCCAGATCCAATCTCAGAAACAAAAAAAACCAATTTTTACGGTGACGATAAAAGGTTATATCTTTAGTAGTATCCTTTAAAATATAAACTCACTATTTGTTTGCTTCCACACCAAAATAAGCAGCAATAGACACAATGCTACTTACATTACATTCCAAGCTATAACATGTACATGACAATATATATCACCATGTTAACTTTTGATAATGCTGAAGCGATCTAGTCCTTGCATGCTTCAAATGTATCTGTAAGGCAGTAAGGAAATTACCTTCGGCTTTGTTCTTCATTTGTTCCAGCACTCACTTTAGATTGCTTTGCCTTGGCACGCTTCTCTTGCAACAAAACATCATATTTCCTTCTTTTTGTTCAATGTCCATCTACAAAGATAGCAAACATGTAGATACACATAAATCACCAACTCAAATAAATAATTGTTAAGAATGAACGAATGTTGCATATTTCACACACAAGTTTCCATAAACACCAAATAATAAAAGTAAAGGTATTGAAGGCAATGTGAAAACAATCGAAAATACTAAATCATTGCTATATTAGCCTATACATCTATTGGTTAACTAGTAGGGCCAAACACGAAGCTCGCCATAATTTTCAAAGACAGTTATTTTGCACTGAATGAAAGATGGTAGGCTAGAAGCAACTTTTGCTCCATAGCCCTCCCCATTTTGAGGGAAAAGAAAATGAATGAGAAATGGCCATATATTAGGAAATTATTCCCTCTAGATGATCTTGTTGAATCTTCGACACAATCAATACAAATCACCAAGTTAATACTAGATCTCACCAATCACACAAAGCAAACAAGAATTGTCCAAGCAACCTTTTTGTAAATCCAAGCGATCTTTTCGTAGGCGTTTTTCCCCAATTGAATCGGGGGAACTCGAACTGTTGACATCTGCCGCAGGGTAAACCACCACCTCTTAGGCAGGAGAAAGCTGCGGGTTCGAGCCCCGTCAGTCCCGAACTAGGATCTGATGAATTTCTCAATTCTTTTCTCTAGATATAATGACGATTCCAAAAAATTTCACTTTAGTAGAATTACTAAAAAGGAGAAACCCATGTTTGAATTGAAACTGAGATATTGATGTAGGTTCTTCCCTTCTGAATCAAATAGATTCATATCTGAAAGAGGCTGACAATAAGTTCTTTCCAAATTGACTATTTTGTTGAAATTAAATAGTCTACAGGCCCGCCCATGAGAGCAAAGTTGGAAGAATATCTGTTGCCGTATCCGATGATGCTAGCGTAGTCAGAAGAATGGGTCAAGTGGGAATTGATTCGTTTAAGTTTTCGAAGTAAGTTCGCCTAGTTTTAGGTATTTATATGATAAAAGATCATATCTGTATTATGTTTTCCATTGTGCTTTTTAACTCATCAATGGATCTTTGCATAGTAATTTTTTTTCATGTAATAAAATAATTGGTCAGATAATCTAATTGCCTCTTGGTTGGGGAACAAAATAGATACAAATCCGAATGTATATACAACTAGGGTTGTAGGAGGAAAGATAGAAAATATTACGAAATGATGGGTCGGTTAGATGAGAGGGGAGAAACCACGCCAGTGATTCTCTGAGCCGGTCTTTATTTCCAACGCCTCGGGAAAGGACAAAGATGACATCACCTTTTTCTCCTCTTCCTTACCGGGAAGGCGCACTTCTCTTCTTCTAGCCTTTCGAACAAATCTCTTGATTTTGTCTTTCGGGAGCAGAGCGAATGGAACATAAGGATAACCTCGTGAATGTACTTTCTCCATTGAATAAACTCTATGTATCTTCCAGTATCGCTCTAGCTTGGAAAGGAGGGAAAGCTTATCCAGATAAGGATCTTGTCTCACTAATAAATCTTCTTTTGTTGAAACTAAGCCTACCAAATTCATTGATCACCGACCCCCACCCGTTGGACCTATAGTAAGCAGTAGAAAAAACCCTTTCTTTCTGCCCATTGTGCTGAGATCGATCCTAACTTCTTTCTCGAATAAGCGAAGTGTGTTACCTGTACTTCCTGATAATGTATTTGAAGCAGTTGTTCGAATTCCTTATGATATGCAACTGAACTCTTTTTTTGTAATTGGGAAGCCATATCGGACCCCCCCAGTCCCCATGCACTATGACGATCCATATCTGAGGTCCGGGATTGGACGTCTCTCCCTCTTTTCATTATTGACCTTCGCTCAAACAAATTGAGATGCTTGTATTTGCACCAACGAAAACCATAAATTTGATACGCACAAAATATAGATATACGAGAGATCTTTTACTTTTAGATAGTAAATTATTTTCATTTCTTTGAACTCATGATCTAAATGAGTCGCACATACACCCTAGTACATGTTTTCCGAGCCCCATTCGTTCGGAAGTCCCTAGGGAGAAAGAACGTTCATGGCAACTATGCGATGTATTTCATAGAATACGATGTGAATGCATTCCGCAAGTAACCCTCGGGGTTGCGAACAGTGCGGCATCTAGCATAGAAAGGGGTGGATCCCCACCTTACGTGGCTGGGAATGCACAAGAAGGCACATCCGGTGCTGGTTCGATTATGAAAAGTGGCTCCTATCAAATACTTCCATTTTCTCGCACCTCGCTTTCTGTCAGGTCCCTACATTCCGACCAATCAAGTGGATAACCACTCTAAGAAAGGAGTGAAGCAGCTCGACTGATAAGGAGTGGAGAAAAGTAGCATATTGATAGGGGCAAAGCAGGGGGTCAAAAGGAATGAGTTTCTTCGGGGAAGAAGAGAGTTCCTTCTTTCTTTCGTTGTTACTTCGCAGATTCGGTGTTAGCAAGAGTTCATCATGGATTGTGAGCTGCTAACATGCCCGAGCTATAGATAGATGTATGATTTCTTTTTTTATGCTTTGATGTTATTGTTATTTTGTTCCAATACTAGTATCAACAGATGTTAATGGGATGGTTTGATATCCCGGTGATTTGAGTCACTGATGCCCGTCCCTTCCAATGCCCCGATAGCCATAAGACCTGACCGCTATCAGATTGAGGAGTAGATTTCTTTCATCGATCACCCATTCCCCCTTTACCCAATGCCCTCAATCGACGGGAGAAGAAACCGAACGTATTGTCAAGGGTAGCTACTTACTGAGTACCTATCTGCATTCCTTCTTGCACTAAAGGCCACCGTAATTGGAATGGTCATAGGAACATGTATTGATGTACCAGATCGACTAATGCTCCTAGGTTGATGCGATGTATTCCACCGGTAGACCGGAGACTTAATTATTGGTATATCGATCGGTCCATCATGGATTGGAAAGCTCTAGCCTTCTTCATCTTCAAAAGTCACAAAAGAGTGCATGAGAACATAGAAAGGATTCAATCCAACCCCAAGCATACCTGGGGCTACCCTGTTGACCGGATTCTTAGAGGTCCACTAGAAGTCTTACTTGATCTGTCTCGGTGTCAAGGAACTATCAGTTATCTTAGTAAAAAAAAGTTCTCTACGTTAAATTCGCGGAGTTTCCATCCAGGTATGCTGTTATGTTATGAGATCCTAGATTTGTGGAGGCTTAACTCATGAGTCTACCTACTAAATTTGAAACTTTGTGATAAAAAAATAGAACAAAAGAGGATTAGATCAGAGAGTGGAAGATCGGTATAGAGAGAGTCGGGATGGAAAAACATAGATCACAACGAGGCTGCTACAGCCTGAGATATTGAACAAATTCCGGCTAATCATCGTATGTACGTATTCTCTGATTTTTCACTAAAATATTTAGGCGGGGGTTGTATAGCATGTGGAACATCTACTGATTTGGTAGCGAAACAAGACGCCCCATTCTTTGTTAGCGAAACTTTATGTTTCCTATCTATCATATCTATGCTATAAAATGGGAATTGTGATCGTAACACAATATATAAGACTCACTGAAGCAGTGTTCATCTCTTTAGCTACTAAAAGACAATTCGTACTAAATAACGAGCTAGGGAATATCCATCTTTTTGCCATTGAACTTCCCAATCGAATTTATTGTAACACTCATAACAATCACCTTTACGATCCATTCGTTCGTAGCGCTATTTACTCGATCGTAGACATTTCTGCAACACCTCTAAGAGAGGAACAAATAGTCAATTTGGAAAGAACTTATTGTCAGCCTCCTTTAGATATGAATCTATCTGATTCAGAACGGAAGAACTTGCATCGGTATCTCAGTTTCAATTCAAACATGGATTTGATTCACACTGCATGTTCTGATAAATATTTACCATCCGAAAAGAGGAAACACTTGAGCAGTGCCGGAGACTGGAGATTGGGTTGAGTAAACTCCCTTGGGGCCGATAAAATCACAGATGAAGTTTTTTTTCCTTTTTTCTTAGTGATTGGAAAGGAGGGCGCCTTGGTTGGTATGTTATCAAAAATGGAAGGCTGTTAAATAGCCAGTGGCGTCATGAGCCTCGTCTCAAAGACACCTAGGGCAAGACGGAAAACTAGTTAAGCAGTCTCAGACGATCAAATAAGACAGACGAGTTGACCCACCTCGCCTCACTGGGGTTTGAACTTCCCAGCCGCTCCCGTATAAGGAGCAAGGCATTGTAATGTAGCAGGTGAGTACGCAATGTCGGCTACCACAATAGCATATTCCATTGCACCTCACTCCTGGAAATTAGTCGCTACCCGAGCGACAAAAGATGCTTTTTGGCCAATAGCAACATAAACACAAATTACATTTCCCCCTTTTTGATTAAGAATCGTATCTGTGGCTACTGTTGTTTTGTCAGTCTGCCTATCTCCAATAATTAATTCTCGCTGGCCACGTCCTATGGTGATCATCGCATCAATAGCAATAAGCGCTGTTTGAAGAGGTTCATATATGGAGCGTCTTGAAATAATACCTGGGGCAGGAGATTCAATTAGCCGAACCTATTCCAATTCCAATAGCTTGGACTCAGATCGTGGGGATCATGGGAATACTTCGTACCAACAGATAAGATACTCGGTATATCAATATTTGTTAGATCCGAAATCTATTATTGAACTGCTCATTGAATGAGAATTCTCAATATTATGCCTTGAAGAGGACTCGAACACGGGTTTCTTTATTTCTAGACAAACACTATTTCTTTTTTTATTCATTCTTTACTTTGCAGTAACTAGATTAGACAGGTTTGGTATAACCCCCCTCCTCTAGAAAGATCATCTACAAAGCGATATAGCCTTGGATGCATTCAATTCAACAAGAAAAGCTGATAAGAATCTTTGTAAACTGGGCTATTTTTGTCTTCTTTGGTGGATCCCTCTTGTTTATGTTTAGTCTTCTTCGTTTCGTAAGTTGTTTCTACATCTCTTTCTTCCTTTCTTTCTCCCCTTTCTTCCGTTTCTGAGGTTTCTTTCAGTTTCTTAGTGACAATTGGTGTAATCCCTGTTTTCATTTTATGTATTTTGGAGTGTATTTTTCATTTTTGTATATTTTTATATCTCTTGTATTTTTTCAGAACCATATATTGGATTTATTTTCAATATATATTCTTTTTCTTTTCATTTGAGCTCCTTGTGTCGTTTATTCGTCGTTTTGCTTCGTTTTCGCCATTTTGGTTTCTTTTCTTCATTTTTGGCCTCATTATCTTCATTAAAATTTTCCATGGTGATGTGATGGTATTTTGGTGGTGATTTTCCAAGCCTATGATTTTTGACCCCTAATGAGATTTTTAGGAGCCATAGAATTCCCTATAAATTGTATCCCTATTTGAAATCTACCCAATACCCATTACCCATTTGTATACCTATTACTACCTATTCATACCCACAACCCATTATCCCACATTAATCACCTATTTAAATATCCTAACTCCCTTAAACCCTAACCCTAATCCTTTTTTTTCCTCCTAATAGCAACTTGCCTCCTTTCCTCTCCATATTTGCTCCTGGCCTGCTCTCTTCCTCCCAAAACCGAGCCTCCCCAATCAGTCATCAACCCTAATCCGATCATCTCATCCCTCTCCATCTCCATATATACTAATCCTACAACCCTACAAACCCCCATCCTCCCTTGATTGGCCGGCTACCACAAACAGCACCACCACCATCCAATCATCCCCTTCTCTTTGTGTTCCTTGAAGTGGGTATTCTCCCCTTCGCTTGTCGCATCAAGGAGATCGTTCGTAAGGCATTTTTGGTTCGTGGATTTGCTTGGATTCGCGCTTGGAAGGATTTCGCCTGTGGGTTTCGTTGCTAGGACTTATTTCTTTGCATACATCGTCACAAAGAGGAAGTAACTTGTACATAATTTCATTAGGTTGATACAAGTCAAAAAGTTCACATATAGTGTAGTTGGGTCTAGAGACGGCCAAAAATTTTATTTTTATTTGTGGGTTTTGTCCCTATTGTGTAAATCAGTCCATAGATGACTTATGACATGAAACTTGATAGGTTTATGCCCTAGGTTTACACAAAACTTGATTTTGTTCGTGTATGCGATAAATGGCATGCTATGTGTTTGATTGATTGCCTATGTAAAAAATAATAGGTGTGGACATGTTAGTAAACCTAAAACATGATGTTTAGATATTTGGTAGGTTGTATTTCAAATTTGGTTGAGTTTGGTTCAATATTATGAAAGTTATGTTGATTTTAAGTAGAGGTGTGGAATCTGTATTGTGCAGTCTGTTCTGAGTTGTTTACTGTTTTCACCTATGCTACAGTCCGAATCTCAACTTCAAAATTAAAAGTGAATTGTAGATAATTGTGTCTATTTTCAAAAACCACTGGTTTTACTTGATTTGGAGTTCGTATGAATGAGTTATGATATTTTTGGTACAGACGTGTCGGTAGTTTCCAGATTCAGTTTTGTGTAAATTTTGTTAGCTATTTATTTTCAAGAACTAGGCTATACATAATATCTTGGTATAATATTTTTCGTAGTGTTTCCTTATGATACTAGGGGCTACCCAGATTTTTGTTGTATTTTAAATATGAGTTTTAAGTAGTGTTTCATGTTCTTTTCTAAAGTTACCTTGGCTGTAATATGCGCGCTGTTCAGTATAGAACCCAGTTTTTACCCTAATTCTTTATTCTGTATGAAAATTATTTGTGAAATATGAAGGTTAGTAAATTTCACCTATTTTCACGTCGTTTTGGCAGAATTGGATTTCGATTCACTGATTTCGAGATATCCTTGTTTTCGTACAGCAGTGTTGAGAAATTCCAGATTCGTCAAACCATGTTTTTGAGTTGCTTCTCATTTTTGATGACTTATCTATACTTACTGGAATATTATGAAACTTATTATTTTGAGTTTATACCTATAGGGGAATACCCCAGATTTATCGTGGAATTATTTGATATATTTTCATGCTGTTTTCATGCTTTTGAAGTCGTTCCCCTGTTTTCTGGCTGAACATAAAATCGGTATTCAAATCAGTTTTGAGTTGAGATGTTGTGACCTAGTATGTGACTTATTTATATGCGTTGGAATCGTGTGGATGTCTATTTTCCAGATCCTTCGGTGGATCTTGATTTGCATGTCTGTAGCTCTCAGAATCTCTATTTTAGTATTGATCTGTCATGCTGTCCTGATTATGAATATAGACTATTTTGCTCGTTTATGTGACTCTATATCATCTATACATGCTGATGTGATTCCCTGAACCTAAACCTGATTATATCATGTTAGTTTGACACCATTTAGCGCACATTCATGTCTATTTAATAACCATAATAAAAGTAATCAAGCCGAAGTTTATGGGAAAGATCTAGTAGAGGGAAAGCATAGAAATGTGTACTTGGAGGCGGACTAATGGGTTCGAACTGTTCTGTTACTGATTACCTGACTACATGCTTCCCTATAGGAAGGTGTACTCGGAGGCGGACCACTAGGTTCAAACTGTTACTGTTACTGATTACCTGACTGCACACTTCCCTATAGGAAGATGTACTCAGAGGCGGACCACTAGGTTCGAACTGTTACTGCTACTGTTACTGTTACTGATACCTAAGTACACTGCCCTATATGACCCCCTACGAAATCTACAACCACAATTATTTTTAATGTAGCAACCATGTGATAAAAGTATGGCGCATGAAGTGCTACCTAGTTAGTAATACACACAAGACTGTAAGAACATAAACTGACACTGTTAGACTGAGACTATAGACTGAGACCGGTACACTGAGACTGTTAATCTGAAACTGATATACTGTTATCCTGATTCACTGATATACTGAGATACTGTTACTAGAGACTGTTAGAATACCTTATGACACTGCCTTAGACATAACACAACTTTACTGTTAGAATACCATGCTAGGTCTGTTTCTGCTAGAAATTAAATATGTTAGTTTTCCCCATGTGCTTGTAGCCTACATTATTTGTGACCCGCGACTTACGATTGACGGGTACTTGTTTTCTTCTTTTCTCTTTTTCCTGCAAATTTACTTATTGCAGATCAGGTTGGACAGCTGCAAGATGGTAATGGCGAAAGGATTTATTAAGTTGGAAATTTCTGTTTTCTGCTTTTTATTAGTTGTTGCTTGAACAATGAACAAGTTGTATTTGGTTTATTTGGATATTATCTGTATTGGGCGATGTGACCCAGAATATTGTTTTTCTCCAGACTCTGAATTTTATTTGGGAATATTGTATTTGATTTTAAGCAAATTTCTGTTGGTAATTTTGATTCAATTTTGCATGTTGGTTCCACATTTTTGCTTCCGACTCTGATATATTCTGTGATGTGTTGCAAAGATTCTAAAACAGCTTAAGGATGATAATAATCATTCGCTGGACTTTTGTTATGTACTCATATTCTGTATTTTTGGAAAGCGGGGCGTGATAATAGGCAACAGCATTCTGCCTAAATAGTAGACACAGGTGATAAATAAGAGAATACTAAAGATTCGAGACATAAAATTTCTCAATTCTGACACAAGGGACTTATTAGATCGAATCGAATGATTTTGCCGTATCCAGAATAATACCAATACAACCCATTTCACACCCTGCGGATTCTTCATCTGCACCGGACGCCGACTCTTTACCCTAGCTTAAGCAAGAAGTCTAACTCAGGTACTCGGAAGCCAAACAGTTATATAGCATATCGCATAATCAGCAACTCTATCTTGTTCTGTATTCCAGCAATATCTAAGCGAGCTTATTATAAGAAGTTTTCTAGGGAACTCTTCCGCAGTCTAGAAGAAATGAAATAAAAGATATAGTAGAATTAGGACAGTTATTGTATGAGGTAGGGTTTGTCCAGAGAGCTATGATAGCAATTCATGAAACTTGTCTCCTCGTAATGAGGGATGTGATCTTGCTCGCGAAGGTAATGAAATTATCCGCGAAGCTTGCAAATGGAGCTCTAAACTAGCCACTGCTTGTGAAGTATGGAAAGAGAACAAATTCGAATTCGAATCGGTGGATAAAATAGATATGTGAAACGTTACCATGCCATAATGTGATGTGCTTCCAACGCCAATAAAAAGTGACCCATCCAATGGTATTTAACATCCAGAAAATAGCTAAATAAAATGCGTCCCATGCCGAAATATCACAAGTGCCCCCACACCTTGGGCCCTCATAACCGAAGGCGTCTCTCGCTGCGTGGTCAGCAGCAGCGTCATAAAGCGGGTCCTTATCTTAGCTGTTCAAATAAAGAAAGATAGCTGAAACTATATTTTACAGTAAGTTATATTTTTCTCTTCTCGATATTCCGGCTTCATCCCTTATATTATATAGGGTGACATAGATAGAAACTAGGTGAATAACGATAAAAGGAGACAAAGGCCTTCATTGATTCAATAAAGAAAGGCTTGTTCTATTACTATAATACTATGAAATTCAGAAATGAAAATGAAAAAATGTAGTTAATGGTGGAGGTACCACTATCTTTTTTCTTGTATGTGTTCATTCTTGTATGTGTTCATAAGAAAATGAATTTATCCATTTCATCAAGGAATATTGACCCATGCCTTATTTTAGTGATAATGTCTTTGATCTGAATCAGTTGCGCTAGCTATGTTGGCTTGATCACCATTAGTAGTAGCACCCTTCTGACTCAATCACTTGCAGCAATCTTTCTTGTAATTCCCAATTCTTCTACAACGGTGGCAACGGATCTTACCTTTGTGTGTCTTATCCCTTCCAATTGAATTATCACCATCCAATGCCAAACAACCTGCAAAAGCTCATCTTCTTTCAGATCGTTAATCACCCCGACTTCTGTAAGTCTCTCATTGGCTAATTTTTCATGTAGCATGATAGTTAACAAGTGACCATAAGAAACTAGCAATGAATATATCAAGTTGAAAGATTTATCCTCTTTGCTAAGATCATCAGCGTTAATCGCCTTCTGTTCAGATATTATCTTATTGAACTCCACAATGTGTTCTTCGAGATGGGTACATTCCTTCATTGAGAAATGAAATAGCTACCTCTTTCAGTAAATTCGATCCAACAACAACGATCCCAAGTAGTCAGATTTGAGTCTCGTCCATATACTCGTTGCACTTTTCTCCTCAAGAATATTAGACTTGACTTCGTCTGCCAATTACTGCTGGATTAAACTCTAGGCCTTCAAACAAATCTCATCTTACTTCTCCTGCTTAATGTCGGTTGGCTTTGTCTCTTTTAGGGCAAGGTGCAAGTCCTTCTGAACCACTATATCACACATGTCCACCTTCCATAGATTGAAGTTGATCTTGCCGTCAAACTGCATGATTTTCATCTTTTGATCTGCCATCTTCTCCAAGAAACTTGTACAAACCCACGAACCTGATGCTATGATACCAATTATCAAGAAATTATTCCTTCTAGAGGATCTTGTTGAGTTTTCGACACAATCAACACAAATCCCCAAGCAAATACTAGATCACACCAATCACACAAAGTTCACGAGAATTGTCCCGGTTCGGGCTTTCACCTTAATCCGGGGGGAGAAAGAACCAAAATATTATTCAACTAGAGAAGATACAAGAATATTACAATTCTCACAACGATCCTATCTCAAGCCTAACAGGAACTATTTGTTGTTTACAATGGAGAAATCTCTCACCTCTCAGATGAAGTGTCATGCCCTGCTTCTCAAAATACGAGAATACAAACACGTAACAATGGCACAGCGAATGATGTAAGCATCATTCATAAGTTGTACCAGTCTAATTCAATAACATGAATATAATCACAACCACACAAGATTAAATAATCACATAAACGAAGAATGACTTCAATTATCAATGAAATAATCCATAACATAATATCCAACATCTGGGATAAACAAAATTCAGGTCAACAAGGCCTGGAAACAAAGTACAATAATAATAGCAATGTTCAAAATGAAATAGCATAAATAGATAATCAATGCAGTCTATTCCTTGAGCTCCAATCTCTAAAAGTGTTGCTCACCAAGTCCTTCGGGTATTATTCCGTGAGTACCTGAAAACTTGTGATCTAAAGTAGAAAAATAATGTCCGTTAGAGCAAGTCACGAACAACAAGTAGTGGGAAACAAAGAACAAGAAAAGAATGGTATATAAAGAATAAGGGACTAGATCAAAGTCAAAGTGCAATAACAAGGTTGGTGATAAACTCAAGGGTCTATAATTAATTATGCAATAATCACTAGTTACAATTAATGATCAATGTCGATAACAATATTCAGGATCAAGCATGCAAGTGTCAATCTAGGGTTATTATTTATTTTATTAATTTATCTAATGCACGTAATACTGTATCCCATACCACAGGGTCGGTGCATGTAAACAGTGATAGTTTAGACTGTGATGGTGAACTCTACAGATCATGTACTAGGCACAATAATACTAATTTACAATCAATAATTAACAATCGATACCCCACCTTCAATAATAATAATCAATGTAAAAAATAAGGGAATCTTACCGAGTACAGTCTCCGATTGTTCACTACCAAGTCAACCCTTTATAACCCGGCTTGTTAATGTTTTATTACATCCTAATGTGAGCAGCAAGAAGGTGTCAAGGCTGTGTAATGCAAGGTGTAGCTAATTCTACTTATTACATGCAAAGCAAAAGTGTTTATACCAAATCAATAAAACAAAGCATACGTTCTGAACAACAAGATGTTGTACAAAAACAGGTGTTCCCATTGCTACAAGACAACAAATAATAAATAAGATGCTTTTGAAGAATTTGCAAATTTTTGTAAACAGATTCAAAATCAAAAATCTCTAACCATAGTCACTATTAGAAGTGATTATAGTGGAGAATTTGAGAATGAAACGTTTTTAGAATATTGCAATAAAAATGGTATAACACATTCGTTTGCATTTCGTAGAGCTTCACCACAAAATGGAGTGGTCGAAAGAATGAAAAGGACATTGCAAGAGTGTGCACGTACTATGCTTGTTGAAAACAATTTGCCTAAGTACTTCTGGGCTGAAGCTGTTTCTACAACATGTTATGTTTTAAATAGAATATTGATTAGGCCTAAGCTTAAGAAAACTTGTTATGAACTATTTTTTGAAAGAATTCCTAAAGTATCTTATTTTAAAGTATTTGGATGCAAGTGTTCCATTTTAAACACTAAAAATAATTTAGATAAATTTGATCCTAGATCTAATGAAGATATCTTCACTGGATACTCAAACAGGAGTAAGGCATACAGAATTTTCAATAAGTCAACCTTGACTATTGAAGAATCTATGCATGTTTTATTTGATGAATCCTTGTCTTCATCTACTGTTATTGAAGATGATGAGTTGATTCATCACCTTTAAATAACGTTATTAAATCACTAGAACAAACTACCCTAGACAAGTCGACTGATTAGGATATTAAGTCAACTAATGTGAATCAGTCGGCTGATGGACTTGTTAAGTCGACTGATCCTGTTGTGATGACTCAAACTTTACCAAAATTGTTTGTTGAAGTTAGAGATCATGCTCATGACTTAATAATTGGTGACATCTCACATGGTATTAAAACAAGATCTCATGTTAACATGATTTCTCATACGGCTTTCTTGTCGGATTTTGAACCGAAGAATATACAAGAAGCTTGTGAGAATGAACTTTGGATGAATGCCATGCAAGATGAATTAAACCAATTTATAAGAAATGATGTATGGGATTTAGTTCCACGACCTCCTGACCATACTATAATTGGTACCAAATGGTCCTGACCATACTACAATCGATTTTGATGAAACATATGCTCCTGTTGCTAGACTAGAATCAATTAGGATCTTATTATCTTTTGTATGTTTTATGAATTTTATACTCTTCTAAATGGATGTCAAGAGTGCTTTTCTTAATGGTTTTATTAAGAAAGATATTTATGTTAAGTAACCACTCGGTTTCGAACATGAACAATTCCCAAACCACATTTTTAAATTGAAAAGGGCTTTATATGGTCTTAAACAAGCACCTCGTGCTTGGTATGATCGGTTAAATGCTTTTCTCTTAGAAATTGGTTTTGAGATAGGTAAAGTAGATACTACATTATTTATTAGGAAAATAGAGACAGATATTCTAATCATACAAATATATGTCGATGACATAATTTTTGGTTCTACTAATAGTAATCTCTGTCAAGAGTTTGCTAATACCATGAAAAATGAGTTTGAGATGAGTCACATAGGTTAACTCAATTATTTCCTTGGACTACAAATAAAGCAGTCACAAAATGGCATATTTATTAATCATGGAAAATATGCTAAGGAATTACTCAAACGGTTTGGCATGGATAGCACTAGTAGTAAGACCACACCTTTGGTTACTACTACTACACTTGACAAAGATGATTTAGGTAAGAGTGTCGATCAAAAACTCTATCGAGGTATGATTGGCTCACTCTTATATATAACTGCTAGTAAACCAGACATTATGTTTAGTGTATGTTTGTGTACTAGATATCAGTCGAATTCCAAAGAATCTCACTTAAAAGTTGTGAAACGTATTTTAAGATACATTAAAGGCACGTCTGAATATGGCTTATTTTATCCACATACCGATAATTTTTAACTTTTGTCGTATAGTGACGCTGATTTTGCTGGTAGTATAACTGATCGTAAAAGTACTAGTGGAACTTGTCACTTTTTGGGACATTCACTAGTATCTTGGTGTAGTAAAAAGCAAAATTCGGTATCCCTATCTACTACAGAAGCTGAATATATTGCTGCAAGTTTGGCTTGTGCCCAAATTTTGTGGATGAAACAAACTTTATTTGATTATGGTATTTTATTTTCAAAACCTGCTATAATGTGTGATAATACCAGTACTATTAATCTATCTAAAAATCCAGTTCAACACTCACATACAAAACATATTGATATTCGACATCATTTTCTACGTGATCATGTTTTAAAGGAAGATATAACTTTGGATTTTATTTCTACTAAGAAAACAAGTAGCAGATATATTTACCAAACCACTTAAGGAAGACACTTTTATCAACTTTAGAAGAGAACTAGGAATTTGTTGTTTTCATGACATTTCTTAAAAATTTATTTTATTTAAGTCGACTTAAAAGTCTTTTTCAATCAACTTATAAAGGATTTTCTTTGTTCTTATTTTTGATTGAATTTTGTGTTCGAGACAATCGACTGTATCAGAAACCAGTTGACTGACAGAAGTTTTCTTGATGTATTTTTTCTTTTCCACTATGTTTTATGTTTGTTATTTTTTTCTGCAACATTGAACTTGCTTTCTTATGTATCAATGTGTTATGGTTATGCAATGATTTCCATTATGTTTTGTTTCTTCCCTCCTTCTATTTTTTTGTTTTTTTGTTGATGACAAAGAGGGAGAAAAGGCATGTTTTTTGGTGCATGTGTTTTGTTTTTTGGTGCATGCTTTGTCTTGTGCATGTTTTTGTGCATATTATTACTTGTGTGCTTGTTGTAATTAGTTAGGGGGAGCATACATGCTTATATTTTATATATCTTTCAAATTTTGTATGACTTCATGATATGTAATTGTTATTATTATAAGTTATTGTATTGTCATCATCAAAATGGGAGAGAATGTTGATTCTTGATTTTGATGACTACAACACAATACAAAGTTGTTATATCACATATCTCTTGCAGGGTGTATTAAAGTCAATACCATGGTGAAATACACAATGCAAAACAATCCAATGAAGCTTTGTAGAGTAATTGATCAAGCCACAAAATTTTAAGCTCAAGCCACATTGATCAAGCAAGCTTCAAGACATAAAGACAAAGGCTCAAGCTCAAGTAAAAGACTCAAGTTCAAGACAAGATTCAAGTGCTTCAAATATTTTGTAAAAAGTGTTGTAATATTATAATTTTCATTCTTTGAGTCTTAGAAACTTGTAATAGCCTTGTCACACACACACTCACACATACTTTTTAATAACTGAGTGTTTTACAAAATTAAAAGGTCAAAACAAGCTTGAATAAGGTCAGCTGTTGAGTACCAGTCGACCGTTCTTTGGAACCAGTCAACTGTCATAGTACAAAACTGTCTGAACTCATACAAGCGCTGGCCAGTTGACTCATTATGGGAACCTAGTCGACTGTTCAAGCCGTTTCAACAGTTTTCTAATTTTAAAACTTGTTTTTCAAAATCAAATCTTTTTACTGCCATTGTATGGCAGTTGAGATTCAACCTCTCAACATCCAAACGTTTCTGACTCTATAAAAAAAGTATAGAACTCATTTGGCAAAGGTTACAACATTTTTCAAGCATTTCTTTAAGTTTCAAGCTTTTTTGTTTTTGAGAAGAACAAGCATTTCAAAAGCATACAAACTGTCTAAGTCTTGGTTCTCTGAAATTCAGTCTAGTATAACATTGAATTCGTTTTAAACTGATTTCAAAAGTTAACCTAATAGCCACTATACAAAAGCACAAATCACAAACAAGGCTATAGGTTATTGTAAACTCTTTGTGTTGTTTTTCACTGTCGGGTTGTGAGAGTGGTCCTCTCGGTTGGAAAGTAGTGCTCTTGGTTGTAGAGTCGGGTTTTCACTCTTGGGTGTAGAGTGGGTTTGCTCTCTCTAGTGGTGAGAGAGGTCTACGGGTTTGACATAGTTGTTGTCAAACACCGTAGGGTATTCTTGTACATTTTTCAAAAATAGTGGAAAATCTCAAGTGGGTTGCTTGGGGACTGGATGTAGGTCGGGAGGACCGAACCAGGATACATCGCTGTGTACTCTGAGATTGACTCTGTGGTGGTTGTATTTTCTCAACATGCAATTTCAATTTTTTTGTGTTTTTATTTCGAAAACTTGTCTAGTAAGTCGACTGGATTTCCGCGCTAAGTCGACTGATCAGACTAGTAACTCTTCAGTAAGATACTCTTCTACTCTGACGCAACAGTCGACTGTATCTTTTTTTCAGTCAACTGGACAGTACGAAAAGTTTAATTTCTTAAGTAATTTTTAAACAACACTATTCACCCCCCTCTAGTATTATTTGCCTTGCCTACGGGATCCAACAACCAAGACCTGGAAGCATTAAAAATCTGATATCCTGCACATTATAACTCGAAATTCAGATCCGTCGAATGTTCTGAAAAGTAGACTCACAGAGCTACAATTGTTGTTTACAAAGTTCAATTAAATTCCTACAACAACTGGTTCAAAAATGTAATGCAATAAAAGACAGATAGCATGCCAGCATATAGATTAATATGAGTTGATGATAATTGAACACGCAAGCATGCGATTTCACGGCAATTAATCAACAGTAAATTCCACTTAATTATCAGCATGAAATTTTAACATTTACGAGGCATTCATGGCAATTAATTTATGGAAATCATATTCAATCAAAACATTCAAATCATCAATCAACCCTATGACATGGTTCTAATTTGTATTCATATATTAAGTGCATATGCAATTGTATAATAGGGCATGGGTTTGAGTCAAAGATAACGGCACGAAAAGAGATTTATCACTTGGTTTTGCCGATGAATCCATGATAACCTCTTGAACAAACATCAAGCAAAGATTTATACAATGGTTGGATTATAAACTACTTGCGGGGATCAACAAAATTATTGAACGTGAATAATAAAGGGGGTTCAAGAAGACTTGCCTTATACCGACGATTAATCCGAATGAGAGAATAACAGGATTAGGATTTCCATTGTAGGTTCTTAAGAGTTTTCATAGGAGCTAAGGGGAAGGAGAGGGTGCATAGGCTAGTTCTTCCTACTTGAAAGACAAGGTGGGGGTTTCTCCATTCTTCTTGTTCTCTTTTGTTTGAGTTTTGTTCTTTTGAGTTGTTGTTTTCTTTGTGGTGTGTTGTTGTTCTTTTGGTTATGTATGTTTGTTGTATGCCCAAAGAAACAAACTTGGACTCAATCTTGTGCATAAGAATGGTTGTGAACCAAAGATGATCACATGAAAGAAAGTGAATGGTAGAATTAAATAAAAACATAAAGATGGAGTCTTAATAATTGCTATGGTTAATTGTTGTTATTGTTGTTATTTTGGCTAATAAAAACTAACAACTTGGACTAAAGAACTTGTGCATATGAATGGTGACATGACCACATAAGAAGGATGGATGGTAGAATCTTGATTATGTTGTTAAAAATATACAACTTGGACTAAATTGGCATAAGAATATGAAGATTGTATTTACATACCCATTTTGGGTTGTAGAACTCAACAAGGACTATTTGACATAAGCACATGAAAGTTGTAAAGTAGAATTATTACATACCCATTTTGGGTTGTAGAACTCAATAATTATTAAAAATAAGTATTTCTTTTGTTTATTGCTTTCTACTTTGATAATTAACAAACCTTGCTAATTCTTAGTTCATAAAAAAAGGTAAACTTTGTTGTATGTAGGAACTAAGAGGTTAAAAAAAAGAATGTTGTAATATGTAGGACTTGTAATTTATAAAAAGGTAGACTTTTTGTAGTATTGTAGTTCATAAAGTTAGATTTTTAATGTTTTAGGACTTGTAATTTATAAAGATAAGAAATCTTGTATTAGCTAGTAAAGATCATGCTTAAGTAGTAGTAGATGTTCATGCTTAAGTGTAAGTAAAGTAGTAGTAGATGTTCATGCTTAAGTGTAAGTAAGGAGTAGTAGATATTCATGCTTGAGTAGCATCCATGCTAAAGTAAGTAGATATTCATGTTAAGTTGTAGTAACATCCATGCTTAAGCATTAATAAGTTCCATGCTTAGTAGTAGGTATCCTTGCTTAAAGTGTAGTAGATACTCATGCTTGCGTTGTAGTAGATACCTTGCTAATTTGTTGTAAATTGAAACTCATGCTAAGTTATATACCATGCTTAGATTGTTGTAGGGAAGTTATATACGATTCTTAGATTGTTGTAGGAAAGTTGTATACTATGCTTAGATTGTTGTAGGAAAGTTATACACCATGCATAGATTGTTGTAGGAAAGTTGTATACCATGCTTAGATTGTTGTAGGGAAGTTGTATATCCATGCTTAAGGTTGTGGTAGATATCCATACTTAAAATTATAGTAGATATCCATGCTTAGTGTGTAATAGTTACTCATGCTTGAATTGTAGTAAATGTTCATATCCATGCTTAAGGTTGTAATAGACATCCATGCTTAGAGTATAGTAGTTACTCATGCTTGAATGGTAGTAAATGCTCATGTTTAAGTTGTAGTAAATATCCATGCTAAAGTAAGTAGATATGCATGTTAATTTGTAGTAACATACATGCTTAAGTTGTAGTAACCATTCATGCTTAAGTTGTAGCTCATGCTTAAATTGTAGTAAAGCTTCATGCTTAGAGTAATTATTCATGCTTAAGATTGTTGTAAGTCCATGCTTAAGTTTTAGTAAGTATTCAGGCTTATGTTGTATACCATGCTTGAGTTGTAGAATGACCCATGCTTGAAGGAGTAGTAGATACTCATGTTGTAGTTAAGTTGTAGTAAAAGAATCATGTTATAGTTGTGTAAAGAACCCATCATGTTGTCGTCATGTAAAGAAACCATCATGTTCTAATTGTAGTATTCTAGTGTAGAACCCATTCATGCTTGAATGGTATCCATACTTGAATTGTATATGGTAGTATTGTAGTGAAAGATTAAAAAGAACCCATGAACCCATGCCTGATCTAGGTGTTCTAGTTAAACTAATGAAATGAACCTACGTTCTATGTTGTTCTAATCAACTTAAAAGGAACCCATGAAACTAGCACCATGGTAGTTCTAGCTCAATTGACAAGAGAACCCATGCATTTAGTTTCTAGGTGATTCTAGCTCAACTTGAGATAGAACCCAAGAATCTAGTTGCATGTAGTTCTAGTTCAATTGGGGGAAGAGAACCCATGGATTCTAGTTGTATAAGGTTCTAATTAAAATTGGACCATAGCTTGTGAACATTCTTCTTCTTCATGGGTAATAAGGGATGGGAAGGTCACTAATAATTGTTAGCTTGATAAAAGTTATATGTCGCATTGGGCTTCTCATTGGTAGAATGTCTATTTTAGACCGTTAGTAGATTCTTCTGTTGCTTCTAATTAAAGAAGAACAATTTTGCTAGCAAGCACGTGTTGTTGCTTCTAGGTTGATTTCTAGTATGGTTGTTTGTATGTAGTTGTCTCATACGTGGCTCACCTAGCCCGTATGTAATGGTTGGTCTCATACGTAGCTTTTTTTGGCTCGTATGTAGGTATTGCCTTGAATAAGTAGGCTGTGAGTGGATCCGATGAGATCTTGTGAAGTCTAGGTTAAGACTTAGTTAATTATGTCAGCAAATTATTGCACTCTCTAGAAGAGGGACACGTACGGTGCTTTTTCATGCCGAGTTGGAAGCACAGTGCCGTGTCTCGCTTGTTTGGTTAGAAGTGGGACATGTACGGTGCTTTTTCATGATAAGTTGGAAGCACAGTGGCATGTCTCGCTCGGTTGATTAGGGTTAGTGACATTGTTAGGGTAGTAACTTGTTACTTACCCATTTTATATATATATGCATTGCCGAAAGGTGAGAGTTGGTGTTAGGGGTGATACCCTATAATCTGACTTCTCCTGTAGGCTGACACTAGAAGGTGTTATTGGGATGTATTCCCCTGTCAAAGGGATACGGGCGGTGCTTTTTCATGATAAGTTGGGAGCACAGGATCCGTATCTTGATTGTTAATTCCTGAATGTACCATGATAAGAACGGGAGGTTTTCCTAGAAAAATAGACCCTACAATTCCATCAGGTTCTATGCCTTCTCATGATAAGTTGAGGGCACAGAAGAAGGTTGAAAAGTATCTTGTAGTTCGTGTTGGCTTTTCAGTGGGATCCGGTGCGACCAGACAATAGTGGCAAACAAGGACACCACTATTGATTGCAGTAACAGAACTAGATTGTACCTGCAACTTCTCCAGTCATATAGTATAATGTTAGGAACAGGATGGGTACAAAAGTAGAATACATGGCGCGGGTTCAAATCCCTATATATGGAGAAACGGCTTGATATGGGGTGTAAGTAGTATGGGCTGCATACTGCTCCAGAGTCTTGCTTGCATTAGAATAGGAGCATCCTAGCCTTAGTTGACATTACATTAGATTCTAGTCATGGCACTCACGAACACTTGAACTACACTGACACATTTATCATGTTTTTATATGTTTGTTTTTGGAGATTTGCTGCTAGTCATCAGCCTTTAAGCGTCAGTATATGTACTGACGTCCTCACTTTAATAGGTTGTGGATATATGATCACCAAACCGGGAGGACTCTAGTTAAGGCATGGTCTACAAGTGAAGAGCCCGATGTTATCATTTTATTCATGTATACTCTGATGTAAAGTATTGAATCAATGGAAAACACTCGGCCTGTAATATTGTATTAATAAAAGTATTAAATTTTTCTATTTTTTGTGTATTGCGACTAATTGAATGTAAAGGTCCTGGCTCGTGTCTCGAATTCTCCATATAGAAAGTTTGGGGCATTACAGACAACATATAACAGGGGTTTAGCACAAGAATTGTCTCTAGAACACAACTACACTACAGACGGTATTTAATACTTGTATTACACAAAGAAAAGAATACAAGTTACTTGCCTTATAGCCGACGACGAGAACAGAGCAAGAACAAGAATAACGGGAACGGATTTCCGGCACGAACACAATGAATGGACGACGAACCAATCACGAACACACGATCACAATCAAAATCACGAACAGAAAGCACGAATCTCGATGGTCAAGAGGATGATCAAGATGATGAAGATCAAGAGATTCAACAGCTAGATCCAAGAGCGATGATGATCATGACCAGATCAGATCTGACGGATCAGATCGAAGATCAAGATTAAGATGATAAAGATCGGACGGCCTAGGTCAAGGGATCAAGATCAGATGATGGAGGATATGATGATCATGACGATCAGGATGATCACTGCGATCGACGGCAAGGATCCAACATGATCAAAACTCAATCAAACAGCACGCCATGGCAATGGGGCGCACTGGCTTGGCTCTGACGGCGGGCGGTGCACTACGGTGGGAGGATGACGGTGGAAAGGCAATCGGCACGGCGCACTGGATGGTAGGAGGGTGACGAGGTAGCTGGCACTGCAGTCTTGCGACACGACAGGGAGGAGGGAGAGACAGCAGATGGGGACAATGTTAGGGGAGCGCATCACTGCTGTCGTCAGTGGAGTCGCGACAGGGGGTTGCTGGGCGGCGCTGGCTGCTGACTATGGCAGAGAACAGGGAGAGGGGGCTGGCAATGGTGCAGTTACTAGGGATGCTGTGGAGGCACTGGCATTGCTAAAGGCAACAGGGCAGGGAGTGGCTGTTGATCCAAGGCGGCGCGATGAGGATGGGAGAGCAGGAGGGATGCAAGGCTATTGCACCGAGGATGGGGAGGTCGCGCTAGCATCTAGCACTGAGGCGTCGCGAGGTGACAGGTGCGGCGCTCGCTGTAGGGGGGGTTGCACTGGAGACGGGGTGCGAGCAGGAAGGATCGGGAGTGGGTGCATGGGAGGATGATGGAGAGAGGAAGACGAAACGACTGGGTTGGGATGAGGTGAACGGGGATGTGGGTATATATAGGAGAGTAGGCATATTAGGGTTTAGGTGCCCTGGTAATTGGGTTCGGGTTAGGTGATAGAAACAGGTATTAAATGGGTATTTGGGTTATTGGATATATGGGTTTTGGGTGTGGGTTTAAATAGGATCCAAAAGGGTATAGGGTTTAAAATGGGCTTAACGGGTTGAAATGAAAAAAAATAATATATAAATAAAAATAGGATTTTAATATACAATCAAAAGGTAATAATAATAAAATAATAATACTAATAGTAGTAAAAATAACAATAATAATAGTAATAATAACAAGAATAATAGGGTTTGTGTTACAATATAAAAATCATTGGAAAATAGTTACAAATAAAATCATTGATTAAAAATAGACTTTAATAGAAGATCCAATAATAAATTTTGACAAAAGAATTTGAAAGCGATAAAAAAATAATTTACAAAAATTTTAAATACAGAAAATACACAGAAAATACGTATTTACGAAAACAGAGGTTAAAACAATAAATAATGATCAAAATGCAGGTGTTAGTGCTCAGTGTCAATCTTATGTCTATCAATATTTTATTAACCTATCTAATGCACAAAATCTTGTGTCCCATACCACAGGTTTGGAGCATAACAATCAAGTGATGTTTAGACATAAGTAATGAATTCTACATGGTCATGTACTCGGCAATAATAATCAATAACAATAACAATAATCTGTACACGATACAATTGGGATACTATGGTCAGTAATCCGCAATCAATCGATAAAACAATAACCGATAGTAATAACCAATATGGGAAACACAGGCCCTCCTCCGAATACTGTCTCCTATATTGTCCACTACTAAGTCGTTCCCTTGTTACCCCGACTTGTTATTCTTTTATTTTAATTATGGACATGCAATCAATACGATCAATGAGAACAGTGGTATAAAAAATTATGCAAAGTATGACATGAAGTTTTTCGATCTATTTATTATATCAGTTCAATTCATTAATTGCGAAAAATGAACATTTAAAAACATGAAAACACAATTCTGGACAGCAATATGTTGTTGTACAAAATTGATTTTCCCGCTGCTAGGGGAAACCAAATTAGGTTCCGTTAGGGGTTCCGGAAACTAGACTCCCTACTGGTTCCAACGAATATTCACACGACACATTCTCATTATAATAACTATATCAACCAGTCAGTTCTTTATAAGTCTGCTATTTCGGCATCAACTCAATGTCAAGTTTTTATATAAATAAACCGAATGAAAATTCATTTAAAAATCTTATAAAAATCGTAATCTAGTTCTTAACATTGTTCAGTAAAATTAATTTTAGGTCTTAATTATTAATTTAATCTATTTTTTCAACTAATCAAACACCGATGTATTTTCAAACTGTATTGTGGAATTCAGAAGTTACGTCACGAGAATCTGAATATCTTGAAGTTGGATTGCAAAACCGTCAGATGGTCTGGATTCCAGACACAGAGGGTACAGCTTTTATTTATAAAGTTCTAATTTATATTATTAGTAACTAGGTCATAATCTCACTACAAATTGGAGTAAATAGCCAGACAGCAATATCATAATTGTAATTGTAATGATTGTGATTTACAAACATGTACTTTAATATCTAGAATTGAACATACATTCACATCTAGTAACTACAATGGATTCATATTGTTAACATGATGAGAGTTATTATTTCTACAATATTAATTTACGGATATACCATACTATTACATATAATCAAAATTCACTTCAATCACTATATTCTATCTATATACGCATATTATATATGATCCTAATCTGTGTTCATGCAATGTATTTGGTGACAATGAAGTTTACGATCTTATGGTGGTTATTGAAGTAACAGAGGCAAATGAAATGATTCAATGCAACATATAACGGTTGATTTAAACACGGAAAGATCACAAGCATGTAACAATATGATGGTTCAACAGTTGAGATCTACAAAGAGTGTTTTCATGAATATGGATGATAACGGATTCCAAGACACAATAATCCATAGTAATACTACTTGCGAGAAGTCTAGAAAACGCTTGCACAAGAACAATAAGGGTGTACAAGAGATGCTTGCCTTATTAGGATGATTACGATGACGGGAAGAAAAGAGCGGCAGTGGCAGCTACATGCAAAGAACAACAACACAAAATGGACACAGCAAGGATGGCAGCAAGGGACGTCGAGTTGTAACTGGCTGCTTTCGGGGTTGAAGGCAGCAGGCTCGGGGTGTTGTCGATTGTGGCAACAAAGAGGTGCTTGTAACCCTTGTTTCCGATTTTTCACATTTTTCTTTCGTAATTTGTTCCTCTTCTCATTTCTGTAATCTTTTGTTTAAATAATAAATTTTGATATTCATCTTCAACCCAGTTGCCTTCTCTCAATCAATTTTGTTTCATTTGTTGAACCATGTGATTCTTGGGCACCCTATTTCATTTTGTATTTTAGGTATTTTTTTATTAGACCCTAATTGATTTGATTTTGAGCCCAAACCTAATACCCAATTTTATTTATTTAAATTTAAACCAAACCCATCTCTTATTGGACCCTAACCATATAACCCTATAACCCAACATCCTAAAAAACCCTATATATATTAATCACGCTAACCCTAATTAATTATCTCTTAACCTAATCCCATCATCACCCTGCCGCTAATTCACTTCTTCTTACTCTGTTTCTCCTGAAACCCAACTGCAACACCGTCCACTTCAACTCCCGACGACTCCACCACACTCACCTCTCCTCCTCGTTGCCAGCCTCCCCCCCGTAGGAACCACTCGTCACCCTCATCTTCCCTCGTCGATCCATCACCCCTGCCTTACCGTTGTTGCCATCCATCTACCACCTGCCTGTGCTATCTCTGCCACCGAGAGCACCCACCTCGTGCAGCCAATTCCCCGATGCCCTATCCCGACGCTCCACCGCCAACAACCCTCGAGCCCCACCGCAACTACCACCTTCGCCCTCGTTGACCCCCACATCGACTACAGCCCCGCAAGCACCCATCGACCTCCACCATCGCCTTCATCCTCCACCGCAATCGCCTGCCATCCCCGCCATCTTTGATCATCTTCATCCACAGCCACCAGGAACCGTCGTCGTGTGTCGCCGCTGCTCAACCACAGTCGCTTGCTGGGGTTCTTGCTCTTGCTATTTGCTGTGTTGGGAATCTTGTTGTATGTTGTTCTTGTTGTGCGTGTCTAGCACGTGTTGTAGACTACATAGTTGCACGTGTTGTTGGTTACGCAGTGTGCACGTATTGTCATTGGGACTCTCATCCCGTTATTCTCTTAATATTCGGGATAATCGTCAAAAAGGTATGTTTCTCTTGAACTAGTTTTATTTTTTTTCGGGATAATTCGTTGATCTTCGCAAGTAGTTCCTCTTTCGTTTATCATATTTTATCCGTTTGATACCTTTCAAAGAGACAATTACAGATTCATTGGCGAAACCAAGTAGTAGTCATCTTTTCGTGCCATTTTCCTTGATTCAAGCCCAAGCATGTTGTTATGCATAGTCACATGCATACACGACACGAATACTTAGATTAGAAACATGTATATAGATATTGATGATTGAATGCTTTCCATTTGAATGTGATGATCATGCTATATGTTGATAATAATTAGTCTCACCAATAGTAGAATTCACCCTAAAGATTAAGTATGATTTTCGTCAGTTATTGCTTTGAAATTATATGCTTACTTGTTGTTTTTGTTGTCTTTTAATAATAATCTACATGCTGGCCTGTTGTTTGCTCCGTGTTGCCAAGAGTTTTTGATCTACTTTATGTCATAATTTAGTATAACTTTGTAAACATCATCTGTAGCTTTTTGAATCTATATTTTTCAGAACTTTTTACAGAACTAGATTTCGATTTACGAACTGAAAGATATTATATTTTTAGTACTGCTATGTTTTCAATTTCTAGATTCCGGTCTGGAGTTACACCGACGTGATTTTCTATTAAAATAAAATATTAACAGTAGAAATTGAACTTGAAATTTTATATGGTGTTACTAGACATGACTAGGAGTCACCTTATTATTTTAGTACGATTATTTGATAAATTTTCCAGTCCATTTATAAATATGAAAATATAACTCTAGGTTGCTGTTAGAACACTAATTCAGTAAAGAACCCGATTTTTGACCTAGTTGTGGATAATATCAATTAGAACTCATTAAATAAGAATTATTGCCCTGTGTGTCTAGAATCTAGATTATTTAACAGTTTTGGAATCCGACCTATAGATTGCAAGATATCCATATTTTCTTACAGTGACGTCTGAATTCCAGAATGCAGTTTGAAAATGCATTACCCTGCTTAATTAACTGAAACAGTAGGTTAATTTTAAGATATAAAATCTGAGTTTAATTTTGTTGTTACTAAACACTGTTAGGAATTAAAATATGATTTTTATGATATTTTCAAATGATTTTACAATCTATTTTTATATACAAGAATTTTGACCCTAACTATTGCCTGAATATGTAATAAGTAAAGAATGAACTTATAGGCCTAGTTTCTGTATTTATTATATGTTGTGTAAATATGCATTGGAATCGGCAGAGAATCTACTTTCCAAAATCTCTGAAGGAATCTGATTTTCTTTCTTGCAGCAACGAAAAATTTGACTTTTGTACAGCAATGTCTTGCTGTCCAGAATGTGTTTTTTTGTATTTTAATCATATTCATGTTTGATTTTGCATCTAGGGAATAGAATTAGTTGTATCATGTATTGCATAGCCTTGACATCTCTTGAATTCACTTCGAAACTTCTATACCCATTGCATGTCCACATTTCTGTGTAATAAAATATTAACAAGCCGGGGTATTAAGGGTCGACTTAGTAGTGAACAATCGGAGACAATACTCGGGATGAGACCCTTGTTCTCGCTTGTTTAATGTCATGGATTGTGGATAAATTCTCGTTATTGTCATGGATTGTGGATTCTCATTATTGTTATCATGCCGAGTACATGATCTGTAGAGTTCGCCACTATAGTCTAAATGATCATCACTGTTTGTATGCTCCGAACCTGTGGTATGGACGCAATATTACGTGCATTATATAGGCTAATAAAATATTAATTAACCTAGGATTGACACTTGCATTCTTGTTCATGATTATCGTTATTGACCTGAATCATTGTTTACATTCATTGTTTATTGCATTGTTAATTCTAGACCCTTGTTGTTAGTATCATCCCTGTTATTGTTATTTGATTTTGTTCCAGTCCATTATTTCTTGATATAATACATTTTTGTAAGCCCTTTTTTCGGATTTTGCTGTATTTTGTTTTTTTTTATTATTGTATTTGGATCCATTTGTTATAGTGTATTTTGTCTTTTCTTGGGTTCTTTTGTTCTCTCTTGATCGATCTGTGTTCTTTGGTTGTATTCTGTTTTCTTTGCAAATTTCGCTCTTTCTATTTTGAGTCTGATTTGTTCTTCTTTATGTTCGTCTCATCTCATTGCATTCATTTTTTTTCTTTTTGGAGTCAAAACCGATACCCAGAACCCACTAAATCTCAACCCAAAACCCTAATTCTTGATCCCCTATATATACCCTATTAATTAACCCTAATTTATTCCACACACACTCTCTCTCACCTCCATTTTCTCTCTCCCCGATCCCCTACCCCTTCTCTTTCTCTGTTTTCGTTGCACCCCAAACCCAACCGAAACCCGTTCACCCCGTGGCCATCTCCGATCACCTTCCATCTCCGTCACCACCGTCATCATCTCCATCCCCTCACCCTCATCACCATCGTGTTTCCCCGTCGTCATCCCCGTTCTCCTCATCGAACCCAATCTACCGTGTTTTTGCCATCACCCTTACCCATCTCCGTGCACCCCGCCATTGTCACCGCCATCCCACACCGCTCCACCGAGTCCCCTAGCGTCGCCATTCAAGCCCCGATCGTAGTTGTCGCCGCCTCTCTATTCCCAACTGAAAACAAAGCTCGCTTCGTCGAGTCTGCCGTCGCCGCCGTCGCTTTCCGACCGTGGTGCCGACGTCCTCGCTGTGGTGCCGACGTCGCTCTGCCCCGTCGCAGTTGCCGCCGCAGTATCGCCGTGTTCTCTCCCTCTCTCTTTTTGCCGAGGTTGAAGAAGGTCACCGATTGGTTGATCTTGGTGTCCCGTGTTTTGGCACATCGGATCCAAGTTCGCTGTCCCGTGTTCTGTCCAGATCCGGTGTGTAGGGATTTGGCTGTTGTTGTTGCTTTGTTTGCTGTTGGCTTCTTCACACATATTTCGCACGTGTCATTGGGATTTTTGCCCGGGATTCTGATCGCATTATTCTTATTATTTGAATCTGCAAAATAACAAGCAAGTCTCTTTTAGAATTAGCATTTTGTTCTGTTCACGTTTATTTGATCTCCTACAAGTAGATCCCGTCCATTTCGTTATCATACTGCTTTTTGACAATTCCGTTAAGTTATCGAAGGTTTACACGAGCTAACCCGACATACTCTTAACACGTGCTATCTCTTTGATCTAAAACCTAGTCTCCATTATTTCATGCATATGCACATTTTAAATAACTAGATTCATGCATATGACTACTTGATAAATTGGACATGTTAAATTGTATGTGCTAGATTAAAGTTGATCGATGAATTGATACCATGCCTGTGATAATTATATCTTAAACCTTAGAAATTTGCATGTTGACACCTAGGATCACTTTTATTACCAATTTGCATGCTATATGTGTTCATATGATTTAATTATTACCTAATCATGTTAAGACAATTTTCTGAATTGTTAGTTGTTTACTTTGAATCAGATTTTTATCCATGATAATGTCATAATTTTGATTTCCTTTACAAACATAAATTTTTAGCCTCTGATATCTAGTTCAACATCATTTTGACGGATCTAAGTTCCGATGTGTAATTTGCTAGATATCAATATTTTAGTACTGCCATGTTAGAAATTCCAGACTCACAATTGAATGCGTATTCTGCTGTTTCTTATTTTATTTGACCCTGTTAACAGTAAAAGAAAAATCTGAAATAAATTAGGCTGGACCAAGACATGTATAGGTACTTCCCTAAATTTTTATATATTTTATTAATGAGTTCTCTTTCCCGAAATAATTAGTTGAACACAACTTACTGCATGCTGCCTGAACATAAAATCTGAATAGAATAGAGTTTTCACCCTAGTTCCTGTATCTTTTGTATGCCTTAATTATATCTGCTGGAACCGTGTGGCAGTCTACTTTTTAGGCCTTTGGACTGATTCAGATTTGTTATTTTGTAGTGGCTGCAATCAGTATTTTAGTACAGCAAGGTCATACTGTCCTGATTATGTGAATTGTGCTTATATGATGTGTTTGCTTCATGCTTTGTCTGTAACGTATAGAATTAGTCACACTTAGTATTATACAACATTGACACGCTCTTGCATGCTCACATAGGATGAAAATAAACTATTAACAAGCCGGGGTATTAAGGGTTGACTTGGTAGTGAACCATCGAAAAATATACTCGGTAAGGCCTCATCGTCATATTGTATTGTCTTGGAAGGAGGAGTATTGATTGCAATGATTTATTGATGATTCATGATTGTAAATTATTTTTATCAATGCCGAGTACACGATCCGTGAATTCACCATCAGTCTAAAACGATCACTGTGCTTGCACCGAACCTGTGGAATGGGACGCAGTAGTACGTGCACAAGATAGATTAATAAAATACTTAATAACCTGCATCCCATGCTTGATCTTGTCTCGACATCACTCATTACATGCGTGATTATTGTACACCTTTGATATTATTGCATGTCTTTGCTTTGCTTCTTTGTCTTTTACCATGTCCCTATTCTTTGATATACATGTTTCCTTTATCTCCTGTTTTTCTCTACTTGCTGCCCACGACTTGCTCTAAGGGCACTTTTTTCTTTCTTTTTAGATCAAGATTTTACAGGTACTGAAGTATCTGTTCCCGAAGGAATTGGTGAGTAACATTTCTAAATATGGAACCAGTCTGCGCTGCTTAGATTTATTTGCTGCTAGATTTATTTTTCTCGAATATTGTTATGACTTGTACTTTGTTTTGGGATTTATGGCCCAGAGTTTGTTTTGATCCCAGATGTTGGATATTTATACTGCTGGATTATTTCATTTATTATTGGAATTTATCTTTGATTCATGTGGTTATATTTCTTGCGTGGTTGTACTTTGTTGTTCATATTGTTGAGTTAGTCTAGTATAACTTATGGATGGTGTTTACATCATTCGCTGGGCCTACGTTACGTACTCATATTCCGTATTTTGGGAAGCAGGGAGTGACAGGGTTTTTAGTGGAGCCCAGGATTGAGTAATATATAAATCAAACCTGACTATCTTTAAGAAATTTGACTTTGATTGATATATTAGTCGAGTTTGGCTCTAGTCGGGTTAACTCAGTAATTTGCACACTACGATAATCACATGAATACTTTTATAATAACCAACATATAATCTGGATACTGACCATCTTTGATCGTGTTTCAGGCTATGGCTCGTAGGAATTCTTCTTCTCGCCCGGGGATGGGCTGCTAGATAACGCTGCCAATCTTCAGATGATTCAGCAGATGATGGCTCTTCAGCAGGAGCACAATGAGCTGATGAGAGCCACTTTGGCAGCCAATTGAAATGTTGCTGGACCTGCACCTGGTGCTCTGTCACCTAGGCTCAGTACGGTAGCGGATTTCATGAGGCTGCACCTGGATAAGGTTTCGGGTACTGAGTCATCGTTGGAGGCTGAGCAATGGCTTATCCGGACGGAGCAATTGCTGGTCGCCGCTCGTGTTGCTGAGGCAGAACGTGTGGATGTGGTTCACATCCAATTGGTGAATCTCGCTCATATCTGGTGGCGGGTTGAATCCGAAGGGATGCCGCGACCCATTGAGTGGGCCACTTTCTCTGAGAGCTTCATGGCGAAGTTCTTTTCCAATGTCACCAAGGCAGAGATGGAGCGACAGTTTGTTTCCCTAACTCAGGTCAGCTAGATAATGCTCTTAAATGTCATTTGTTGTTGCCTATTTCACTTGTGACGGCATTAATTTGAGCTTTATCTTAATCAGGAAAACCGTTCCGTGGACGAGTATGCTGCAGAGTTTACTCATCTCAGTCTCTTTGCCCCTACCCTCATTACCACTGATGAGGCTCAGGCTAGTCAATTTCAGTCAGGCTTGAGCTTTCCTCTCCAGGACCGTTTGGCTGCTCTTCGGCTTCGTGCTTATTCCGATGTTCTGGATGCGGCTCGGATTCAAGAGCAGACTCTCAGCAGGTCTAGTGTTCCTCAGAGGACTATTTCGCACCCTGTTGTAGCTCGGCCTTCCGGAGGACCTATTCGGAGGCCAGTTCCTCTCTCTCCCGCGAGAGTACAGCCGTACGCACCTGTTTTTCCGAGGAATGTTAAGATTTGTCGCTACTGCCATAAGACTGGGCATTCACAGCAAGACTGCAGGATGGCCAACTGACTGTGTTTAGTGTGTGGGAGCAGTGAGCATATGGTTCATGACTATCCGAGGAACAAAGCTCCTGTGCCGGTTGCTGGTGCTGCTCAGCTAGGAGCACCGATTCGTGGTCAGGGCAGGCCGTCTCTTCCTCCGCAGAGGCAAGTCTTTGATCAGAGGCCTGTGGCTCCTAGAGGAGGTTTGGTTGGAGGTCGTGGTCAGGCTTATAACCTGACAGCCGAGGAAGCGGAAGTTGCTGTTGGAGTGGTTGCAGGTATATCACAGTAGTTGTACTTTCTTTTCTTTCTTTTAGTTTTCTGCATGTTGTTATTTTCCCTCCTTTGTACAGTTATTCGTGTATATATCCTGTTAGCACCTTATTCTTTTGTTTGATCTTCTTCCAGGTGTGATTTAGTCTTCTCTCTTCCAGCTCATGTGTTGTTTGATTCGGGTGCTACCCACTCTTTCATTTCTTCTCGCTTTGTCGATCAGCATGGTTTGGCTAGCGATGGTATGTCCGCAGCTTGGGACATCACCACAGGTGGAGGTGTCGTTGTTTGTTCCAGGGTTTGCAAGCAGAGCCTATTGCTGATTGGTGGTGTGGTGTTCTCGGCTGATTTGATTGTGATTCCCAATTCCAGTTTCGATGTCATTCTGGGCATGGACTGGTTGGGTGTTTCCTGTGCCGTGATTGATTGCCGGGAGAAGAAGGTGACTTTCAGGCTCTTTGGTCAACCAGAGTTTGTTTTCCATGCGGGTGAGACACCGTCTGGGCGTGTCAAGAACTCAATGGATCTCCAAGCTGTTTTCCTTGTGTCGTTGTGCTCTGATGGGGTTGTTGCACCCTTAGTTGTGCGGACTTCCTTGATGTGTTTCCCGAGGAATTGCCTGGTCTGCCGCTAGTCCGAGATGTGGAGTTCAGCATTGATGTTTAGCCAGGTACGACCCCTATTTCCAATAGTCCGTATCGTATGGCACCGCTTGAATTGGCAGAACTGAAGGTGCAAATTCAGAAGCTGCTTGATAAGAGTTTTGTCAGACGTAGTGTTTCACCTTGGCGAGTCCTAGTTCTATTTGTCACCAAGAAGGATGGAAGCCGCGGGGTTTGCATTGACTATAGGGAGTTGAATAATGTTACTGTCAAGAATCAGTATCCATTACCAAGGATTGATGATTTGTTCGACCAACTCGGAGGTGCTTCGATGTTCTCGAAGTTGGATCTTCGTTCCAGGTATCATCAACTCAGGATGAAGTAAGAGGATGTTCCGAAAATGGCTTTCTGAATGAGGTATGGGCATTACGAGTTCTTGGTGATGCCTTTCAGAGTGACTAATGCACCGGCTGTGTTCATGAGTTTGATGAACCATGTGTTTTTGCCATTCTTGGATCAGTTTGTCATGGTCTTCATCGATGACATATTGGTGTACTCGCGGAATAGGGCAGATCATGCTGAGCATCTGAAGGTAATTCTGCAGACCTTGAGGGAGAACAGTTGTATGGGAAGCTCAATAAGTGTGAGTTCTGGCTGGATCAGGTTGCTTTTCTTGGCCACATTATTTCGGGTGCTGGTATTTCTGTGGATCCGTCGAAGGTTTCTACGGTCAGGAATTGGTTTATTCCGAAGTCTGTTCCTGAGGTGCGAAGTTTCCTTGGTTTGGCTAGTTACTATTGGGAGTTCATTCAGGATTTCTCCAAAATCACTGGACCCTTGACCAGTTTGACCAGGAAGGAGCAGAAGTTTGTCTGGGAAGAAGCTTATGATGAAGCTTTCGCTGAGTTGAAGCGTCGGTACGTCAGCGCCTGTGCTAACTATACCCGACAGTTCGGGTGGTTTTGTGATCCATTGTGATGCTTCAGGGAGAGGTCTGGGAGCAGTGCTAATGTAGCAAGGTAGGGTTGTCGCTTATGCATTGAGGTAGTTGAGTCCTTATGAGAAGAACTATCCTACGCATGATCTGGAGCTTGCAGCTGTGATTTTTGCCTTGAAGTTATGGAGGCACTATTTGCTTGGGGATAGAGTTGAAATTTTCACAGATCACAAGAGCCTCAAGTATGTGTTCACGCAGAAGGAGTTGAACATGAGGCATAGGAGATGGCTGGAATTGATGACAGACTTTGACATTAATTTGCAGTATCACCCGAGCAAAGTAAATTCGGTGCCGGATGCTTTGAGTTGGAGGCCTGCTGCTATGTTCCACACTCAGTAGAAGGAGCTAGTGGAGGACATGAGGAGGCTGGAGTTAGATGTGTTGCTTCCCGGATCAGATCGGTAGCTTATGTTGTTGCAGTTGCAGTCTTTCTTGGTAGAGCAGATCAAGGCAGTTCAAGGGAGTGATCAGCAATTGCATGAGTTTCGGAGTGAGGTAGAAGCTGGTTTGATATCTGATTTGGTCATCCATACTGATGGGTCGCTTCGGTTTGGCTCTAGGTTGTGTGTACCTAGAGGCAAAGTCAGGTAGAAGCTATTCGAGGAAGCTCATCGGTCCTCGTATTCTATTCATCTTGGAGGTACCAAGATGTACAGGGACTTGAAACAGCATTTCTGGTGGCATGGTATGAAGCGGGATTGGGCTCGATTCGTCGCCCAGTGCCTAATCTGTCAGCAGATGAAGGCAGTGCATCAGAGGACCGCAGGACTTTTGCAACCCCTTCCTATCCCTGAATGGAAGTGGGAGAATATTACGATGGACTTTGTGACAGATTTGCCGAGGAGTCCTAAAGGTCATAATTCTATCTGGGTGATAGTGGATCGGCTGACGAAGTGTGCTCACTTCATTCCTTTTGGTGTGGGTCAGTCCACAGAGAGTTTGGCTGAGCAGTACGTTCAGGAGATTGTTCGTCTGCATGGAGTTCCTGTTAGCATCATATCGGATAGAGATACGAGATTCAGATCTTAGTTCTGGGAGAGTTTGCAGCGGAGCTTGGGTACTAAGTTGAGCTACAGTACAGCGTTCCATCCTCAGACGGATAGGCAGTCAGAAAGGACAATTCAGACCCTAGAAGATATGTTGAGATCCTGCGTTCTTCAGTTTGGAGGTTCATAGGAGGATCATCTTCATTTGGTTGAGTTCTCTTATAATAACAGGTACAAGGCGAGTCTCAAGGCTGCTCCATTCGAAGCTTTGTATGGGCACAAGTGTAAATTGCCAGTCTATTGAGATGATATCAGCAAGAGGAAGCTTTTAGGCCCTGAGTTTATCATGAAGACGTTTATGCCGTGGCTCAAATCCACAAGCATTTGCAAGCCGCTCAGGAACGGCAGAAGAGGTGGGCTGATTGTCGTCGGAAACCTCTAGAGTTTGAGGTAGGCAAGCATGTGTTCCTCAAGGTATCACCTTGGAATGGTGTTATCCGTTTCGGTGGTGGAGGCAAGTTGAGTCCTCGATTCATCGGTCCATTCGATATTGTGGAACGTGTGGGCAAGGTAGCTTACAGGCTCGCGCTACCACCAGCTTTAGCAGGTGTCCATGATGTATTCCATGTTTCTCAACTCAGGAAATACATCAGAGATGACAGTCATGTGGTTGACTACTCAGACTTGTCTGTAAGGCCGGATTTGTCATGTGAAATTCGACCAGTCTCTATCTTAGACCGTCGAGAGAAGGTGCTAAAGAATAAAGTCATCAAGTTGATCCGAGTTTCTTGGGATCCTCGCTCGCCAGGGGAGTTTACTTGGGAGTTAGAGGAAGAGATTCGGGAGAGGTTCCCTCATTTGTTTGAGTAGTGTTTGTTTTGCTTTGTTTTGTTCTGTTTCGGGGTTTGCCCTATGTACCACTTGTATGAATTTCGAGGAAGAAATTCTTCTTGTAAGGTGGGTAGGATTTGTAAGCCCTATTTTCGGATTTTGCTGTATTTTGTTTCTTTTGATTACTGTATTTGGATCCATTTGTTATAGTGTATTTTGTCTTTTCTTGGGTTCTTTTGTTCTCTCTTGATCGATCTGTATTCTTTGGTTAGATTATGTTCTTTTTGCAAATTTTGCTATTTCTATTTTGAGTCTGATTTGTTCTCCTTTATGTTCGTCTCATCTTATTGCATTCATTTTTCTCTTTTTGGAGCCAAAACCGATACCTAGAACCCACAAAATCATAACCCAAAATCCTAATTCTTGATCCCCTATTATACCATAGTAATTAACCCTAATTTATTCCACACACTCTCTCTCACCGCCGTTTTCTCTCTCCCCGATCCCCTACCCCTTCTTCTCTGTTTTCGTTGCACCCCAAACCCAACTGAAACCCTTTCACCCCCATGGCCATCTCCGTCACCACCATCATCGTCTCCATCCCCTCGCCCTCATCACCGTCGTGTTTCCCCATTGTCATCCCCGTTCACCTCGTCGAACCCAATCCACCATGTTTTCGCCGTCGCCCTAACCCATCTCCGTGCACCTCACCAATGTCACCGCCATCCCTCGCCGCTCCACTGAGTCCCCTAGCATCGCCATTCAAGCCCCGATCACCACTGTTGTCGCCTCTCTATTTCCAACCGAAAACAAAGCTCGCTTCGTCGAGGCTGCTGTCGCCGTCGTCGCTTTCCGACCGTGGTGCCGACGTCTTCGCTGTGGTGTCGACGTCGCTCCGCCCCGTCGCAGTTGCCGCCGCAGTGTCGCCGTGTTCTCTCCCTCTCTCTTTTTGCCGAGGTTGAAGAAGGTCGCCAATTGGTTGATCTTGGTGTCCCGTGTTTTGGCACATCGGATCCAAGTTCGGTGTCCCGTGTTCTGTCCAGATCCGGTGTGTGGGGATTTGGCTGTTGTTGTTGCTTTGTTTGCTGTTGGCTTCTTCGCACATATTTCGCACGTGTCATTGGGATTTTTGCCCGGAATTCTGATCGCGTTATTCTTATTATTTGAATCTGCAAAATAACAGGCAAGTCTCTTTTAGAATTAGCATTTTATTCTGTTCACGTTTATTTGATCTCCTGCAAGTAGATCCCGTCCATTTCGTTATCATACTGCTTTTTGACAATTTCGTTAAGTTATCGAGGGTTTACACGAATTAACCCGACATACTCTTAATACATGCTATCTCTTTGATCTAAAACCTAGTCTCCATTGTTTCATGCATATGCACATTTTAAATAACTAGATTCATGCATAGGACTACTTGATAAATTGGACAAGTTAAATTGTATGTGATAGATTGAAGTTGATCGATGAATTGATACCATGCCTGTGATAATTGTATCCTAAACCTTATAAATTTGCATGTTGTCACCTAGGATCACTTTGATTACCAATTTGCATGCTATATGTGTTCATATGATTTAATTATTGCCTAATCATGTTAAGACAATTTTCTGAATTGTTAGTTGTTTACTTTGAATAATATTTTCACCCATGATAATGTCATAATTTGAATTTCCTTTACAAACATGAATTTTTAGCCTCTAATGTCTAGTTTAACATCCTTTTGACGGATCTAAGTTCAGATGTGTAATTTGCTAGATATCAACATTTTAGTACAGCCATGTTAGAAATTCCAGACTCACAATTGTATGCGTATCCTGCTATTTCTTATTTTATTTGACCCTATTAACAGTAAAAGAAAAATCTGAAATAAATTTGGCTGGACCTAGACAGGTATAGATACTTCTCTGAATTTTTATAGATTTTATTAATGAGTTCTCTGACCCGAAATAATTTGTTGAACACAACTTACTGCATGCTGCCTAAACATAAAACCTGAATAGAATAGAGTTTTCACTCTAGTTCCTGTATCTTTTGTATGCCTTAATTATATCCGCTAGAACCGTGTGGAAGTCTACTTTTTAGGACTTTCGACGGATTCAAATTTGCTATTCTATTTAGGACTTTCGACGGACAGATATTATATTTATATAATTATTATTTTTGAAATTAAAATATTTTAATTGGAATTTATTTGGTTTTTCAATAAAAAGTTATCTAGATATATATACTAGTAAGTATATATATGTATTGTATCAGTTTTGTGCACTTGTACAAATTCTTGAAAAATGCATTTTTGAGAAAAATGTCTAGAAAATACCAGGCAGATATTAAAAATTATCATTTTATTTTTATTTTCAGAATTGAGATATTTTTGGTGGACATCACCCGGTTTTGTTAATAAACATTATACCTGAATATATACTAGTCGGTATATGACTGTTTTGTATCAAATTGATACTGGAATCTTCCGAGCCAGTAATAAAATCATTTTATTTTATTTCTCGGGATAAAATTATTTTTGTACTGATTGTTCGTTTTCACGAACGAAAATTATCTGTATAATCAGATATACGTACGAAACCGAACTGTATCGATTTCGGGTGATTGTACAAATCATGTAGTATGTGATTTGAAAATTTTTATTTACATTTTGATCCATCTTGATGAGATAGAGGGATGAGAAGGATTAGGGCTTGATTGTAAGACTAATTTGTAAACAAAACTTCATTTGTTTACAACCACAAGTGTAAATGACACTTGGGTCTCTTCTCCACCACATAACCCTTCACCTATCCTTATAAAAACCCCCTCCCAACACCCATACCTCATTTGGCTGGCCCTTGCTTCTAGGGTTGAGAAACCCTCTCATTTTGTATGTGTTCTCATCTCAAATCTTCATCTCATTCTCCAATCCTTTTACTACTACTACCTTTAATTAGTTTTGTTTAGAAAAAGAAAGAAAAAAAAGAGAGAGAGATTGAATCAAATCGAAAGAAAAGAGAGAGTTTTTTATGGGTTTCATTCTCATGGAGTTGTTCTTGAGGAGTAAGAACAAGTAGCAAGGAGGAGAAGAGTTAGCAAGTTCTTCCAACCAAAATCAAGGTGGGGGTTTCTCATCTCATGTATTTTTTAGTTATTTTAGGATTTTATTGTTGTATGTTATTGTATGGATGTAGTTTCATGTGCATATGAACTAGGGTAAAGAGGATGCAAAGTTTGAAGTGGTAGAACACCAAAGAGAAGCCTAAAGATTCAATTTTTATGCTTGTATGGTTGATTTTGTTTACATGTGTAAAAGGTAGAACCTTGACCCAAAATTTATTGGAGATGTTCTTAGGGGTTTTATTACCATGCTAGAGTTTTTGTAGATTTTTTCAGAGCTGTTTTGATGGGTGAAACAACCGTTTCCCCAAAACAGCGATCTTTGGGGACAAAAAGTGAAGTCTGTGTTTTGGGGTTAGCTTCGCAGTGGCTTCGAGGGGTCATAACTTGTGTTTCCGTATGGAATTAGAGGTAGGGACCCTTTAGAGAAGTTGTAGTAGACATTCTCCTCTTTCCAAATTGCCCTCTCGCGTTAAATTCCGTTAAGAGACGCAAAAATTATGGTCGTTACAAAAATAGGGTAGCAACTTGACTGAGTTGCTCACTGTTTTTGTTGATTGCTGTTTTTGAGCCTCTTAGTGGTCGAATCTGAGGTAGAGACCCATCAGAGAAGTTGTATTAGACATTCTCTCCTTTACAAATTGGCCTCTCGGGATAAATTCCGATAAGCGGAGTAGGAGTTATGGCCTTTGGAAAATACAGCTAAAAGTTGTCTGACTGAGTGCTTACTGTTTTGACTCTTTGAAGTTTTTGAGGGTCTTAATGGTTGAATTTGTGGTAGAGACCCATTAGAAAATTTGTATTAGACATCCTCCCCTTTCCGAATTGGCCTTTCGGGGTAAATTTTGATAAGCGGAGTGGGAGTTATGCCCTTTGCAAAATACAACAATTAGCTATTTTAACTAGGTATCTGCTGTTTAACTTCTTGGTCATTTTTAAGAGTCTTACTTGATGAATCTGAGGGGCCGAACCATTAGGGAAGTTGTAGTAGACTTTCTCCCCTTTCCGAATTGGCCTTTTGGGTTAAATTCCGATAAGCGAAGTAGAAGTTATGGGCTTTGAAAGTTTCAGTTTTTCTTAGTTGAGTTTGTTATCATTTGTATGTGTTCAGCGGGTAGGAATTTGGATTTCCTTACGGAATCTGAGCGACTGGTCAACTGGGAAGTATTAGTAGACATTCCCACATTTTCAAATTATCAAGTTTTGTTAGATTCGGATAAGTAGAGCAAAAGTTACAAACTACGGAAGTTTCATCTTTTTATTGAAATTCGGTAGTTTGGTAACTGTTTACGTATGTTCGAGGGTTAGGAATTTGGATTTCCTTTCGGAATCTGAATGATTGGTCAATTGGAAATTTTTAGTAGATGTTCCCACCTTTTCAAATTGTTCAGTTTCGTTAAATTCTGATGAGTGGAGCAAAACTTACCAGTTTGCAAAGTTTCAGCTTTTTGTTGAAAATCTGCAGTTTTGGTAAACTGTTTGCGTGTGTCCGATGGATCGGATTTTGGATTTCTTATTGGATTTGAAAAAGTGTTCCACTAGAGAGTTATGGTATATATTCTTACCTTTCTAAAATGTATATTTCTATCGAATTCAGACAAGCATAGCACTTGTTGCTTCTAGGTTGTCGGGAGGTTTTTATGTCGCTTTTGGGATTTTCCTTGGTAATATGTTTGTATTAGACCGTTAGAAGATTCTTCTGTTGCTTCTAATTGTAGAAAATCAAGAGTTTCTAGTAAGTACGTTGGGTTGCTTCTAGGTTGATTACCTATATGGTTATTTTCATATGTAGGTTGTCGTCTCATACGTGGCTCGATTGGCCCATATGTAGCTGTTGGTCTCATACGTAGTTTTTTTGGCACGTATGTATGTTATTGTCTCATACGAAGCTCATTGGACTCGTATGTAGGTATTGTCTTGAATAGGTAGGCTGTGAGTGAATCTGAGGAGATCTTGAGAGGTTTAGATTAGGACTTGGTTAATTGTGTCGAAAAATTGTTACACTCTCTAGAAGAGGGACACATACGGTGCTTTTTCATGTCTACTTAGAAGCACAGTGGCATGTCTCATTTGTTTGGTTAGGGTTAGTGACATCGTTAGGGTAGTAAAAGTTATTTAACCATTTTTTTATGTATAAATTACCGAAGGGAAGGAGTTGGTGTTAAGGGTGATACCTTATGATCCAACTTGTCCTATAGGCCGACACTAGGCGGTATTATTTGGTTGTACTCTTCTTGTCAAAGGGATACGGTCTGTGCCTTCTCACGAGTTGGGAGCACGAGATCCGTATCTCGTCTGTTAATTTTTGAAGGGCCATGATAAGCGGGAGCGATTCCTGTCGGAGCTAGGGGATGGACCCCCGGAACTTCGTTTAGTCTTTGTATCTAAGGGCGAGAAGCCATAGACTACGGTTTGGCTAGGGGGCGGCAGAGGACGCTTCAGCTAACTTGGTAACCAGTATAAACCCCAGGAGGCGGCAGAGGAGGCATCGTCTAACCTGGTAACCAGCATAAACTCTAAGGACTCGTCAGATATTTGAGTGAGGCAATAGTGGCAAACATGGACACCACTATATGGCTGCAGTAACAGAAATAGACCGTACCTGCAACCTCATCAGTCATGTTGTATTTTTAGAAACAAGTCGAGTACAATAGTAGAATTCATGGTGCGGGTTCAAATCCCTATATATGAAGAAACGGCTTGAGATGGGGCGTATGTAGTATGGACTGCGTACTGTTCCGGAGACTTACTTGCATTAGAATAAGAGCATCATCGCATTAGTTAATCGGGTATTAAATTCTAAGGCATAGCATACACTGACACATCAATTATATATGTACACGTTTCTCTTTTCATCAATCTGTTTGCTATAGTTGAGATTCATTGCTAGTTATCAGCCTTAAAGCATCAGTGAATACTGACGTCCCCACTTCAATAGGTACTGGATTGCAGAAGTACAGGTATAGATACAAGTATAGGATTCAGGAGGACTCAAGGCGAGAGAGCAAGGAGTCGATTTCATTAAAGTTTTCTGCTGTAAATTGTTGTAAATTATTTATTTGTTGGAAAGCATCCAAGTGTAATACCAAGTGTTGTTCTTTATTCATTGTACTCTGACGTAATATGTTGAAAGTTGTAACACTTGGAATTGTAAAGGTATTATTGTAACACTGTTATAATGTATTGCAATTTTGTAACATTCGGACGTGTAATACATTTGTGTTGAATAAAAGTTTTAAATTTTCCCCTTTTTTTGTGTATTATGGCTAATTGAAGAAAAGATTCTGGCTTATGTCATGGTTTCCCAGTTACCAAAAATCGGGGCGTTACAGTTGCTCCTCCAGTTCACTTGACGTTCTGAGCAGGAGGCCTTGGTCCGGGTATGCTTCTCATCCAAACGAATCATTACATCGGATTCTTGTTGTCTGACATTGACAATTTGACGGAGATCTCTTGAACCCCGAGGACCTCACGAGGGCATCGAGTCAATGGAAGCATTATGGACTGAGATATGACCATGTAGAGGGCACTACTCATGGCGTGGTTCATGATAGCTTTGTCGGGAGCCCTCTGGTGTCTCTCCGGTGATAGGAGCTTGATTAGGCTGTTGGGGCAGATTTAGCTATTGAGGAGAAATTGGATCGTCCACAGGAGGAGCTTGTTGACGAAGAGAGTTGGCTAGACGGCTTCAAGCCGCTGCTCTCCCTTTTAGTCTAAATGGCCTGGTAGTAAGTCCAATCTTTGATGTAGGTATTTGTAGTTTCCCACAGATGGCGGCAATCTGTTGCTGCTTATTTTGGTGTGGGAGCAAACAGATAGTGAGTATATTTTTAAGGAAACTACGAAAGATCTAACCTTTGATCGTCACCGTAAAATTTGGTTTTTGCTTCTGAGATTGGATCTCGATCGTTGAAAGAGCACCTTGATCGGAATTCGATGGTTGCTAACGCGGCCGATGCACCTGCAAAAAGTCTGAAATAGAGGATTTGGCCTCAGCGACAGACCATCCGACACTCAAATCAGAACCAGGGAGAGAAAGAGAGTTTGAGAAAGAAAGTTTCGTTACCTTCTGACTGAGGGAGGGAGCAGGGTATTTATAGATCTAAGAAACAGTTAGGAGATTGATATGAATTTGTTATCTCTTGTCTGATTCTCTCTCTTTGAAGAGATAGAATCAGTTATTCACCTGTTTGGGGATAAAAAATTTAACTTACAACCCTCATGGGTTGGGTGTCTCTCCTAGTGGGCCTAGTCACTTTTAATGGGCTTGAAAGCGGCCTATGTCTTGTAGGTGAACCTGAAGAGGCTTAAACCCATTAAAGAGGTCTGTTATGGTTAATCTGCCTGTAGAAGTTTTAAGATCGTGTTGGAATCATACGGCCCTGATTTGCTGTGATTTTTATCATTATCAATGTTTCTTTCTCACAGCTTGTAGGAGAAATTTGACACATGTGCAGCCAAATTATCATATAATATTTTTTGAGCTCTTTCAACCAAAATGATAAAAGTTAAAGCGTGCATGCGTTATCACCATGTTAAATGTAATAGTCTTAATGTCTTATTTTGATGCCTGTCACTAGATTTTTTTTCTTCCTAAAGTTAAAAGTTGTGGAAAACTAAAATGTGGATCACAATGGTATTTCTCTAATAATTCAGACCTATTTTAATGTATGATTTCCCCTTGTGCTCGTAAAATGAATTCTATTTCCTTTAACAGAAACAAGAGATTCAGAGGTTCATAGACATCCAGAAAAAGGGTGTTAAAGAGTTTGAAGACGAAAGGGAAAAGCTACATGAGCAAGAAAGTTGACCTCTACCCCAAATATCTGACAGAGAAGGTGAACTGGAGGAGGCATTTGATTTGGGCCTCACCAACTTGGTGGAGAATTTTGTTCCTAGTGAGTTTAAGACATCTAGTAGCAGCTTTTGAACGTTGAAGAACTCTATAATATATAGAGAGAAGACCCAAGATAACTGAGGAGTGAACCCAAAATTACAGAAATAAAAAAAGAATTGAATCTGTTTGTTTCTTGTCGGTCAGAAATCTTGTTTCAAAAGAAGTTTAGAACAGAGACATAGACTTGCTGATTGAGATGCACATGAAATTACAAATTTCATAGACTTGGTGGTTTTGGAGTTATCAGTTTGCTTCTCGTGCTGTTATATTTAATCCCTCTTATTCAACTTTTTCGTTTCTTTGACCAAAATATTTGACCTTGGGATTGATCTTTCTTATTATTATATCATGGTAACGTCTATCACTGTTCTCCAAGTTAGATGTTTCTTGTGCTTCCAAGCCTTGTGCACGATTAAGCATTTATGGCAAGTAATTGCACTCAAATTGTGTGTTAAGAAGTATTTATTGACCCTGAATAAGCTCACTGACACTGTATAAGATCATATGCATATTGTGGTTAATAATCTATTTACCGTTACACTTAAATGCGAGCTGCTAAAACAACTATTACATATTTTTCCGATGTCTGTAGAATTGTGCCGAGGTGTAAAGACTTACAATTTGGCATTTTTAGCCTGTCAAGCTTATTCGAAGTCGTAAGCCTTTCATGGTGAAGTCGACCGACTTAGATGGAGAGGTCGTAGAGATGGAGGTGGTCGATGAGGGTGGACCTGTGGATTAGGTGAAGATGAGGAGGAGGTCGAGGAGGTTGGAGATAACGAGGAAGGGGGGAGGACGATGAGGAAGTGGACGGTGAGGAACAGGACAAGGCTCTTATTTTGAGGCCCCTGGCTGAGTAATTCACACAAAAGGCTCCTCGGATACGAGGGAGGAGATTGAGTTGGACTCTTCCGGATAGAACTGACCAACCAATCGAGTTCTTCCTGAATCATGGTCTCGATGTCCCCTATATCTAGCAGCTGGGTTCGATCAGGATGTACCGGATGACCTTGATGATTTGGCTTGGTACGGTGTGCAACCTTCTTTTCTGAGCCGACCAAAACTAAAGATCGATGGCGTTCTGAGGGTGCTGACAAGTAGTGATCTCTCGATACGCGCGACCTACTTCATTCCCCTAGAATACGAGCTGATGGTGCCGAACCCAGGGATCCGATCTACAGACACTTTGTCACCTTGATTCTGTATATTTTCGGTTGACGTATTCAGCTCAGGATTGAGGTTGCCCCTACATTTATTCATGATGAAGAAACTGAGAATACTTGCTGCTCATCATGGTCAAAAGAAGAAGAAGAATAACTGCCCAATTCCACCATAGAAATGGCTTACATAAAATATTCTAAATATTACCTAATTGTTGATGGAGAATTCGACTAAGAAACTGGCCAAAAACAAGCTCTAGAGGCAGAGGAACAACTTACAAGTGAAGTGTGAAAATATGAGTTGGCGTCGGAGAATTTATAGGGGAAGGAAACCGCATGTTTACGTGCAAAACACGTAAATGCGTCTATGCGTAAAAGTGTAATTGCATTTACGCGTAAAGAGCGTAACCATTCCCCCTATAACCGTGTCTTCCTACGTGGCACAATTGCATCCCCCCTCCATTTTCACCCATAAAATGCATAACTGCTTCCCCAACCGTGTCGCTAACGTGGCAAGTTGATTTGATCAAAGATAGACTTATGTGGCGCTGACATGGCGTGCTGCCGTGGCAAGACGACATGCCCCACACGAGCCCTACTTTTGGAGAATGTCTACTAAAACTTCCTAGTTGGTCACTTTTCCAAATTCCATAAGGAACACCAAGTTCCAGCCAGTAGAACCTAGGTCGTTGTTCACCCCAAAATAGCAAGTGCTATCTTTTTCCCGTGCTCGCTGTTTTGGAGAAAACGGTCGTTTCACCCATCAAAATAACTCCGAAAAATCCACAAAAATTTGAGTATACTAATAACACATAAGAACCACTAAAATTAATTTCGGGTCAAAATTCCACCGTTTACATGGATAAACAAATCTAACTCTAAATTGACAAAGATTGAATCTTTACGGTTCTATTTTGTGTTCTACCACTTCAATCTTGCATAGAAGTTATTCTAGTTCAATTTGCTAACACATACAACAATAAAACAAAGAAACAAGGCATCGAAGTTAAAGAAACCCCAACCCTAAATCATGTAGGAAGAACTTGCTAGCTTTTCTCCTCCTTGCTCCTTGTTTTTGCTCCCCTTCAAAGAGAACCCATGAAACCCTATCTCCTCTTTTGATTTGATCTCTCTTTTCTTTTTATTTGATCTCTCTTTCTTTTCGTTTCTTCTCAATCTTTTTCTAAAATAAAATTAAGTAAATGAAGAGAGAATGAGATGAGAAATGAGATGGGAGAAATGAAGAGACAAAAATGAAAATTGGGGGTTTTCCCCCATGGGGTTGGCCAGCCTTGCTTATAGGAGAGGGAGAGAGAGAGATGTGGATGAGAGAGAGCCACTTGTCTCTTTCTCTTGTGGCTCACACAATTTTGAATCAATTTGTAATTTTAATTTACAATCAAAATTCTATAAATTTGCAATCAACACCCAAAATTATCTCTAGCCCTTCATTTTGATCATGATTGATCAAAATAAGAGGTATTTTCCCAAATCACATACTACATAATTTTGTACAAACGTACGAAATCGATACGATTCAACTATGTACATATATCTGATTATACAGATAATTTTTATTAGTTATAACGAATAATCTGTACAAAAATAATTTAATTCCGGGAATAAAAAAAAATTTATTACCGGCTCGGAAGATTCCAGTATCAATTTGATACAAAACAGTCATATACCGACTAGTATATACGTATAGATAATGTTTATTAACAAAACCTGGTGATATCCACCAAAAATATTTCAGTTCAGAAAATAATAATAAAATAATAATTTTTAATGTCTACTCGGGATTTTCTAGACATTTTCTCAAAAATATATTTTTCAAGATTTTGTACAAGTGCACAAAACTGATACAATACCTGTATATACTTACTAGTATATATATCCAGATAATTTTTTATTAGAAAAACCAGTAATTTCTATAAAAATATTTTAACTTTAAAAATTATAATTATATAAATATAATATCCGTTCGAGATATTACAATGAGGATGAGATTTATGTGCATGAAGAAAATCTAGGTGATATAATTGACTCTGTCGACTAGCACACCCAAACTCCTGATCAGTGTGAGAATTAGTAATAGAACAACCGAAAGAATCAAATGTAACAACGATGCCACTATCGCGCATTGTACTAATGAAAATAAGGTTCATGGATAAATGAGGAGCATAAAGAACATTGGGCAATGTGAGAGAGGGAGAGATGATAGACCCTGAGTGTGTAGTGAGAAGTTGTGAGCCATCGTCGGTGTGTAAGGATGGAAAGTGGGAGGGAAGTGTAGTGTTGATGGTGAGCAGTGTATAATTACTAGTAAGTTGATGTGAAGCACTAGAATTTCCAATCCAGGAAGAATTCATACCGGGAGTAACAGAGATTGTAGGCGCAGAGGGACCGAGCGAGGCGATGCTGGTGATTAGCCCAATCCGCAGGAGTCGGCAAGGCTGGAGTAACGGTCATGGTCGAGGATGTAAGGAAAAAGGTGTTGCGAGGAGGAATAAGATGGATGTCACTGTGGCAGGGATTGAAATGAGGGTAGAACTGCTGCTGGTGTCGGGATCGAGATAAGAAGCTGGAAGGTGCTACTGGTTGCGGAAGAGGTGGGGTGCTACTGGTAAGCTAGAGGTGTGAAAGTCCCTTCCACTAAGCTAAAACTTCGAAGTTATAGAAGGGTTGAGGGAATTGCACTTGTATTTTAACACGCCCTCTCAGGTCGAGAGCCCATTTTTTATGGGCCAAAAGAAACGTGATATATGCCCAACAAATGGTGGGCATAGACCTTGACTATATGCAGCGGTGTTTTTTTTTTAAATCCGCATTTAAATTGCGCAGCCAGTGAGATTTGAACCTGGGTTGCTCTGATACCATAATAAGGTTAACAGAGAGATTGGAAAATATTATTGAATTATTGGGATGAATACAACTGAGTACAATGACTCCTATATATAGGAGAGAACCAAACACTAAACTGATACATATTCGATATGGGACTAAATATATATAATACAATATCTAACAGAATAAAACAACATTTGAACTACAAATACAGTCAAGGTTTATAATTTACCAATTTTTCTGGACAAATCAATGTCATCTTCCAAGCCTCTCAACCCACTTCTACTTCGAGGTCCTCTCCACTTCTGCTTTCACGGCCTTCGAAGATCGAATGGAAACTTTCTTGTTCCAATTTAGAAAAAATGTCAGATTGGCTTTTGAAGAGGGGAAAGGATCAGTTCAGACAGTTATTAGATTTTTTATCCTTTTTTTGCCCGGGGGGGGGGGGGGGGGGGGGTTACTTTACTAGTTAAGCCAGTCATTTAGGGTTATTTTAGACATTTCATGTTAAAGATAACGACGTCAGTCATTTTACTGGGCCCCTAATGGAAAATAAACTTAAGTAGGGTTATATGCCAAAAATTAAAAAGAGTTTGGCTATCTGCCAAAATTGTAAAACTCAGTAGGGTTACATATCGATATGGCTAAAAATAGGATTAAATCGGGATCGTTCAAATCGGGCGCGGATCTTAAAGCTCTTATGGGTAAAACAGTAATTTCACCAACAAACAGGTCCGAATTGGAAACTGTGTCTTTCTTCAAAGCCCAATAGCCCAAAAATGGATCTGTCCTACTGGGTATGAGTAGCAACCCGTTACAAACCAACCCAGATGGATAAAGAGAAATTCAAATTCGTGGTTATCCCTAAGAGACAGTTTAAACAGTCCCTCTTATCACAAAATGAGTCAAACTCACTTCTTATTCATAAACATCCGGAAGTAGAGATTTATCCTTATCTCGAAACTGGTTCCTGAGACGACTATAAATACCCCTCTTCCCCACCGTGACAAGGTAATCAATCTTTTTCCACCTAAATCTCTTTCATAATCCTTCTGATTATTAACAAGAGCGTCGGAGGGTTCGTCGTCGGGATCCATCCCGGTGTACCGAACTTTTTGTAGGTTCACGGCGGCAGCGAGAAACCAGTCAAACGCCAGTGAAAGTCAACAGGTTTGCTTACTTGTTACCTTCAAGAATCCACAAATTCATCTGTTTGCTCCCACACCAAAAATCAGCAGCAACAGATTGACACTATCTGTGGGATACTCAAAAAGCAATCCAGCTAGATTTCATCAGGGAAAGTAGTTTCAAGCTATGCCTCTAAAGAAGGGGAAGACGACGGTCTCTAACCGCAGAGCCATTCCCGCTCCTTCTCCTCCTCCACTCCAGGAAGTCCCCCCTCAACCCGCTCAGCAAGTCCAGCAATCGCAGCCTGGACAGCTTCTCCCTCAACCCATCCAGCAACTGTAGCTGGGACGGCCCCTTCCTCAGCAACCTCAGCCCCAGTAGGCTCCTCAAGGGCCTCAAGGGGCTGCTGCGAGACCCTCCCACCGAAGTCGACAGGGGCAACCTCCTCATCATGACCATGTGTCGATACATAACCCCTCTTCCGACTCCATGGTCTCTCACATTCCCCCAATGCCGAAGGATCTCAGGCACATTATTGTTAATCAGAAACATGGGATAGATCTTCGGACCTGCTTGGATGAGAGGTGGACCCATGACGGGATTCACCACCGTGAACATCAAAGGGGTCCAGCGATGCAGTCCCTTAGAGCCCGGTCCCTGATAAATCTTTTAAAGTCCATACTTTGGATCATAAATCTGAATGCAAATAACACTTAAATTCTCCATCTCTGGTAATTTATACTTCTTTTCTCCTTTTTATAGGAAAACAACTTAGAAGCAACTAATTGATTGGATTCAAGACCTACTCATGACTAATCTTGTCACTGTGAGGATAAAGCACCAGAATGAAGACATTAACTATGCATCAGAACATTTGTCATGCATGAGGGAGAGCTGTGTCAGCAAGGTTGAAAGTGTGGAGTTTTGAAGATTTGTGATTTCCTCAAAGTTGTTGGGCATGAAAAGAATTCAAGCATGAAAAGCTCAGATCAAAGAAGAAGCATACTGAATACATGAAAAATTGAGAGAAACATCTCAAAAACAAGTTGATCTTTTCATTTGTTCAGCTCAGTTCTACAAGAAGTAGAGTACTCTGAAATGTGCAGGTGTGAAATTCTCCTTCTCCTTCACTGTGTATATGTATCAGCTGTGCATGTCAGATGCTACAGTAGCACTACTTGAAATCTCCACCTCATGGCTCACAGTCCCCATTCCTTCACTCTCTAATTCCATTTTCACTCCCTATCAAGTGTGACTCTACATAAATTGGTGGTTGAAGTTCACAATTGATCAAGCCTCAAATCAGGAAAAATTTCGCAGAGATTTGAAAGAAAAGCAAAGACCAAGACTGTGAAAGAAGTTGCAAAAATTTCAAATAGCAGTTATCTAATACAAGGATTGCAATGAAGTGGAAAATAAATTCATTCATCAGCTGTGCATGTTCAGATGCTACAGTATCAGTTATCACCACTAAAATCCTAACACTATATGCACACCCTATTGTCCACCACAGATACATGAGTTGTGTAGGGTTAGATACAAGGTCTCTTTTGCTTCCAATGTGCACAAACTTCATCAGTTGTGCATGTTCATACAGTAGCACAACTGGAGTCCTTCTTCACAGTAAGTTGAAAATTTTCACTCCTTCACCCTTCCTTTAAATCAGTTGAGTGCAAGTCAAGAAGGTGAGCACAAAATTGTGTGTGGAGCTGTAGAAGCCAGGAAGTTAGAGGATCTATAATAGGAAGATGCAGAAATCAAATCTGCATAGTTAAGATTAATCCTCACAGCCATGACTTCTACTAAAACCAAATCTGCAAACACAAATGGAGATTGAGCAATGAAATTCCGAAATCTTTGCTAAAACAGAACATAAAAAATTGTACAGCTGCAGACTCCTAAAGTGAAGCTAGTTAGTTGGTTAAAAGATTTTGTTACAAAATCAGATTTTTACTATTTATGGTGATTCTGTTGACTCAATCCATTGCCCCATATTGAGGAGATTGCAACTAATTTTGAGCTAGAGATCTGCAGAAAAATAAGAGGCTATAAAAAGAAACAGAGGGGATGTGTAAGTGGACAGACTGGGAGTGTGGAGAACCATTCAAAAGCAAAGAGCAACTCAGAAGATAGAAGAATTACAAGCTGATTGGAAGAGTGATATGAAAATCAACTAGTATCAGCTGCAGTTAGAAAAGGAGCAAACAACTACGGTGTTACTTCTCTATCATGTTTTCTTCTAGTTTTATTGTCATATCTTTTAACTTCTGTGAGAATAGATCTATGATCACGTGTAACTAAGTTTGTTTGGGGCATGATGGAAGCTCTAGTCATGTATTTTAAACCCTATTAGTGCACAGTTAGCTCTTTTGTGATGTTCATTGATTAAACCATGCTTATAGTGTCACTCTAGATAATTGTTAAGTCATGATTGATCACCATATACTTCATATATTTTGAGTTTGTTACATGAGCAGATTTAGATGATCGAGTCTAGTGCTCATGATTAGTAACACAATAACTCATTTAGGTTCTAGAGTTTAATCAACATAAGGGACTAAAATAGATACCATGTTCTAGTTCTTTATGTGTTTGTCAATTTCCATTGCTTGTTATGCGTCCTTTAAGTGCAACTTAGTAGATATTATACTAAATACTTAAAGGAAGAAAAGAATTAGAGTAGATACCCATGACTAATTCTTTGCTTAGGGAAATCACCAATTTTAAAGAGTAGTCCCCCCGTAGAACATACCGCAGAAGATCTAAATCTCCCAGGAGGACAATGGAGTCACCCCCACGTCGTCAAATGAGGAGCCGCTCTCCAACCGGTCGACCTGCCCCACGGGACCACTGAGAGCGGGAGGCACCTGTCATAAGGGCAGAGTTCCAGCAATTTTAAGAAGCAGTACTGAGGGCCCTCATTGTCGTTCCCGACCACGACTAGCGGGCCCCTAGTCCTCACCCTGTCCCAAGCTATCGGTGCCGCACTCCCAGTCCTCAACCTGCCCCAAGCTATCACCACCGCACTCCCAGTCCCCTTTCGCATGAGGACGAGTCCCATGGCTCGGTGAGATATGACCGAAAGGGAAGATTCAGTCAACCACCGTCTCCATAAAATGGAGAGGCATCTTTGCCGACTTGACAGAGAAGAGGAACAACGGGCAAGGAATTTTTGCCCCAGCAGGCCTCCGTTCTCCCGAACCATAATGGAAGTGCTAGTCCCAGAGAACTTCAAGCCACCTCATTTTTAGTCATACAACGGGAAGTCTAACCCCGCTGACCACATGGAGAGTTTTAAAACTCTCATGATGATCCACCAGGCGTCGGACGCACTTCTCTACAAAACTTTCTTGGCCACGCTGAAGGGGCCTGCAAGAGAATGGGACTCACGACTAGCTCCGGCCTCCATCTTCTCCTTCGATCAGTTTGAAGGGTTCTTCCTAATTCACTTTGTGAGTAGCCGTCATGCTGAAAAGACGAGCACCTCTTTACTGTTGCTCCATTAAAGGAAGGGCAAGCGGCTAAGAGACTATGTTAAACATTTCACCGCCGAGGCCCGATCCATCGCCTCCGTAGACCAAACCGTGGCCTCTGCTGCTTTTCAATCCAATGTCACCAACGGCAACCTCCGGGCCTCCCTTACCAAGAAGCCTCCTCGGGATTTCTCAGAACTCCTGCTTAGGAGTGAGAAATACATCCGAGCGGAAGAGGCTCTCACCCTCCCCACTCTTGAAGGATCTTCCACCGAAAACAAACGGAAGGGTGCTGAAGAAGAAGGAGCTAAGAAGCTCCAGAAAGATAATGAAGGCCAGCATCGCCCTCCTCCCCGCTTCGAGAAATTCACACCACTTAACGCGAGTGTCTCGGCCATCCTGATGGATGTCGGGAAAGAGGGTCTCCTCCCACCACCTCCAAAGATGAACACACCGGGCAAAAAAGAAGAACAAGAACAAATGGTGCCACTTCTATAGGGACCACGGCCATGACACGGATGATTGTTAGGCCCTAAAAGATGAGATCGAGGCCCTCATTCAGAAAGGGCAACTTTCCAGGTTCATAAGAAAGGACAGGGTCTATCCTCGTCTGCCCCCTAGGGGGGCTAATAAGCGAACCGAGCGGCACACGGAGACCTTGGACTCCGAATCAGAAGCCATCCTACATCTCATACACGGAGGCCCAATGGGGGAGATTCGAAATCCTCCCGAAAAGCCTTCGTCCAGGAAGTAAATTCCGTGCAGAACCATCCCCCCCAAGGGCCTTGGGGTCCTTGTCACTTTTTCAAATAGAGATTTGGAGGGTGTCCGAACACCCCATTATGACGCACTGGTAATAAACCTCCATATGGCCAACTTCGATGTGCACCGAGTCCTGGTCGACAACAGCGGTTCGGTCAACATTCTTTTTCTAGAGGCCTTCCAGGGTCTTAAGCTATCCAGGGATCGACTCAAGCCCACTGGCTACACTCTCCACAGGTTTACATGGGTGCCGGTGACAATTGAGGGTGTCATAACTCTCGACGTAACCCGCTGGAAAAACTCCAATCACCCGAACCGAGTTGATGGATTTTATGGTGGTAGATGTGAAGGCCACTTACAACGTCATCCTGGGCTGACTAGGCCTAGCTGCTCTCCAGGCCATACCCTCAGCCTACCACATGAAGATGAAATTTCCCACCGCAGCAGGCATGGGAGAATTCAGAGGGAGCCAGGAGGCGGCTCGCAAATGCTACATGACATCGATAGGAGGGCCGATCCTCTCCCTTGAAGCTCTCGAAGTCCCACAAGAGAGTAGCCAGACCATCTCAGAGTCGGTCGATGAGTTAGAAGAAGTAGCATTCTCAGAAGGAGATTCGGCTTGGACATTCCAAATTAGTAAGGTCTTTCCCCCTCCAATCAAAGAAGACACCATCCAATGTATAAGGGGTAATCATGATCTATTCGCGACTGACATGTCGGGAATCTCCGAAGAGCTCCTCATGCACCACCTTAGTGTTGCTTCGGGGGCCAAGCCTGTTCAGCAAAAGCGACACAAATTCACTCCCGAGTGCCAGCAGGCTATCAAAGAAGAGGTTAAGAAACTCTTGAAGGCTCGGTTCATACAAGAGGTCAACTATCCCGAATGGTTTTCCATTGTCGTGATGGTCAAAAAAGCCAACGGGAGCTGGAGGATCTGCATTGACTTCACGGATCTAAACAAAGCCTGCCCCAAATATCCATTCCCGCTCCCGAGAATTGATGCCCTGATTGATGCAACCTCAGCCCACGAATCTTAAGTTTTATGGATGCATTTTTCGGGTTTCGGGTACAACCAGATCAGAATGTTCCCTCCAGATATTCCGAAGACCTCTTTCATCACCGACCAGGGTCTATTGCTACCGGGTCATGCCCTTCGGGCTCAAGAACGCCGATGCCACCTATCAGCACCTTGTTAACAAGGTCTTCAAGGAACAGATCGGTCGGAACATGAAAGTCTACGTCGATGACATATTGGTAAAGAGCGTCAACAAATCAGATCATGTTTCTGATCTTCAAGAGGCTTTTAATGTGTTGAGGAGACATGATATGAGACTGAACCCGAACAAGTGTGTAATACCTCGGATTGTACGACACTTATATATATATATATATATATATATATATATATATATATATATATATATATATATATATATGCGTGCATAGGATTGCAATATTTTGTTCGAGTATATGAATGATGGAGTGAGTCCATGTTTGCGGGACGGTTCATGGGAGGTTTGCGTTCTAAAGATGCACGAGAATGAGGAGGACCGATACTGGTATAAACACTAGTTTTCCGCACGACGCCTATGCAAATATAACACTATATGATACTACAGTAGATATATATTGCATGCGCTCGATAAACCTCTCGTCTCGCACTCGTAGGGACACATTTAACCTTAAATAGGGCAGCCAACACAACAACCACAAAACAAAGGGCTACAAGCCATGGTTTGATCAAAACCACCCTACTAGCCTGCCCTACCCCCCTAGCCAAAACCGGCCCATATCCCCCTCTCTTCTCCTTCATTTCTCCACTCCATTCCACATTCTTGCTCTGGAAATTTCAGAACTCCTCCAAGAGAAAAAAGAGAGGAAGAAGAGAGAGTGAAGAAGGTCTCAAGGAAGGATTTTCAAAGGAAAAAGCTCAAGGAGATTAATTCCTCTACAGCAACCAAGGGTAGGGAGTTACTCTAAACCTTCCTTTATGTCTTTTAATTGATTTTCTTGCATGCACGTATGATAGAAAGTGCTAGGATGATTATCTAAGAGCTTGAAAGATGAAATTAGAACTGAAACTAGAAAACTGGTTCAGAATGCTATTTTGTAGATTTTTCCGAGAACAAACTACAAGGAATTAGGCCATGAAATTTTCAGGGATTGTTCATATGTATGTATAGATAGTTGATGATTTATTTCGGATTTTTCTGAGGTCATTTGATATTTTAATAAAATTGAATGGTAGAACTGTGTTGTAAGGCAGAATCAGCAATTGGTTAACAGAGTGACTGATGTTGTTGGAATTTTCCTAATTTATTGGAGCATGTTCTTGATCTGAAATTTCTACCCTGTGTTCCTACATGCATTTAGATTCTATACAAGAATCAAGAAAATATTTGGATGAATTTATAGGCTTGAGAAAAATTAATCTTTAATCAGTAACTGGAGTTGAACTGAAGAACATGATGACTTTTTGTGCTTAATTGAAATAGTGAGAACCCACTGTATACTTGGAGTTTCGACATGAAATCTTTTGCTTATTGTTCACTATGATCTCTAGTTTCATCACTTTAAATTTTGTGTCATTTGGATGAGTACGGAATTTAATATGATTTTGTTAGCATGTGCTATGCTGGTTTCAGCCATTTTTGATACCCTGTAGAGATTGGACATTTGAGACTCATTAAGAGCACAATTTGAGAACCTGATTCATTAGAGATTTGTAGTAGACATCTAGATATTTCCAACAAGACCAATTTAGGGCATTTCCGGTAAAGGATTGATTTACTGTAATTTTTGTAATACTGGACAGAGACCAAGAATGGATCTGAGTGCTCTGATTTAGGAAGACCTAGTGTGACTTGGTGCAGTTGTGAGAGATGTGTGTGTTAGGGTGATCTATGGGTATAATTTGGACTCATGACCAACTAGAGAGTTGTTGAGGACACCCACACATTTCTATAGAACTTGGGTATGTGACGTTCTGATGAACGAGTAATATTTTGTGTTACCGGTAAGGTGTAGCCCGTGTACAGGAAGTAGACATGCTGAGGCTTGAGAGGCTATTTTGGGGATCAAGATGATTGAAATTGAGTTTAGGATCAACTAGAAAGTTGTAGCCTAGGATCTTACCTTTCCGGATTGGGCTCGTACACTCCAATCGGAGTTGTATTGAGAGAGTTATGACCATTCTAAGTTTCGGGCAAAAACTCCGTAGGTTGCTAGTCTGGAGTATTGACTAGGGATTGTGAGGACATTTCCCGTGGGAACTATTAGAGTTGATGACTCTTGTCTAGGGATGGTTGATATCTGTTGTTGAGATTGTTGACTCCCGAATGGGTGTGTGACTCGAGTTAGTCACTAGGGTAAGGGATACCCTGCACCTGTCAACCCTAAGTTATAAACTTCCGCCGAAGCGTAGGACATCCGAGCCATACCATTGAGATAAGTTCATAGCCCGGGTCAGGGGTGAACATACATTCACAGCCGGGGTAGCGGCGAATGTAGGCCGTAATGCTGGACAATTCCAAGCCAGGAAAGTGGCGAACCGGACCAGTATCGCCAGGGCCAGAGATTGATAGGCAAGTGTGGAAGCAATTTCATCTTTACCCAAAGTGATTAGAGTAAAGCTGGGGTTAGAGTGACATGTTAAGGGGTTGGGAAATTGCATTAGTTCTAGTAAACCATAGTCGGTGTTTTACCTTCCAGTTGTAGGGATACGTTTTCGGCACTCATGGATGAGTCCTCGGCTCGTATCTCGATCTATTAATTCCCAAAGCTTTGCCGGAGTAAGGTACGGGAGGCTAGGAGGATTTGACCTCCCGAGGTGCTCATGTCCCTATGCGCGGGGGTTTTGTGTTTTGGTATATATATGAGTTCATAACCCCATCAGGGGTGAACACGCATGCGTCAGTCCATAGGTGGACATGGGGAATCAATCGGTCGGGCAATCGGATTCAACGCAGCTTCCTGAGGAGGCCCGTACGCGGGTACCAAGTGACGGCTACCACTTAGGCACTGCAGTGGTGGAACTAGACCGACCAACTGCAACCTCCTTGGGCGACGGACAATCTATTGGGAACTGATTGAGTACAAGGGTAGGATGCATGGCAAGAGATTGAACCTTACAATCAGGAGAGGCGAACTCCTTGGAAAGTATGTAGTATGGGATGCATACGTTTCCATCGAAGTTGATTTTGGGAAAGTATGTAGTATGGGATGCATACGTTCCCAACTGAATTGCATTAGAGTAGGTGCATCATGTGCATTCTTATTTTCTGCATTAGATTAGGCTATGCTTGGGTCTGGAACGCATGTAGTATGGGATGTATGCGAATCCAGATTTTCAAGTCTTGCTTGCTTTAGAATAGGCTTGTGATTGGTGCATTTAGTTATTAGATCATGGCATACACGAGCACTACATAATTTAGGATGCACGTTTCTCTTTCCATTCAAGATGGGTTGTGATTGCCAATTTGGAGGATCGCTGTTATTATCAGTATTGCATCAGTCGAAGTACTGACATTCCCCACCTTTTAGGTACAGGTTCTACCTCTCGAGCAGGTGCAAGAGACATCAGAGTCACGCAGCAGAAGACTCAAGCCGAGGAGCAAGTCCCAGGGAAGCAGATTGACCGTTCAGCAGAGCTTCGGCAGTGAGCCGTCGACTGCCATTCCGAGAGAGAGAAGTTGTTAACTTTATAAAAGGAGTGATGTATGTTGTAATAAGATGTACCAAGTTTATGTAATTTGTATTCTTGTCAAGAACAAGACATGGGTTGTAATCAATGATGTAATGACTTTATTTGGCAATAAAAAGTTTTTAAATTTCTGTGTTATTACTGTGTTGAGATGCATTTGAAGGCAAAGATTCTGGTGAGTGTCACGGATGTCCGGTAATGGGGATCTGGGGCGCTACAAAGTGTGCCTTCGGCTTCTCATCCGGCAAATTCCTTGGGTTCATGGTCATTCAAAGAGGCATAGAAGCCAATCCCGAGAAGATTCAGACCATACTCAACATGGCTCCCCGTCCAAGGTTAAAGACGTGCAGAGACTCACCAGACGCCTCGTAGCCATAGGGCATTTTCTCTTCAAGTCTGGAGAAAAATGTATTCTGTTCATCAAGACCCTCAGAGGGGCTAAAGGCTTTGAGTGGGGAAAACAGCAGCAAGAGTCCTTTGATCAGCTCAAGGCTTATTTAGTCAACCCCCTCTCTTGAGCAAGCCAAAGCCCGGGAAAGTCCTGTACATATACCTTGCCACTTGGGAGCAGACTCTCAGCGATGTTCTGGTAAGAGAAGAAGACAAGACCTAGAAGACCATCTACTATGTAAGGTTCTCATGGATGTCGAACTCCGTTATCCAAAGCTAGAAAAGATGGCATATGTGTTGGTCATGGTGGCCTGAAAGCTCCGCCCCTACTTCCAGTCTCACTCGGTGGTCGTTCTTACCGATCAGCCGCTCAAACAAGTTCTCTATAAGCCTGAGGCCTCGGGGCACCTTCTGAAGTGGTCCATTGAGATGAGCCAGCATGATATCAGCTATCAGACCCGAACCGCTATTAAGGCCCAAGCCCTAGAGGAGTTCATAGTAGAGATCACAATCCCTGATGCCAGCAAAGCGATTGAGGAACCCCCATTCTGGACCGTGTATGTTGATGGGTCCTCGCGCCTAGATGGGAGCGGAGTGGGGTTCATCCTAACTAGCTTCGATGATTTCGTCCTCCAATACTCACTTCGCATCAATTTTTGGGCGTCTAATAATGAGGCTGAATACGAGGCCCTTATAGCCAGCCTGTGTATGGCTCGTAAGGCCGGGGCCAAGCGCGTCAAGATATTCAGTGACTCGCAGTTGGTAGTGAACCAGGTATCAGGGGAATACGAAGAGCGAGACGGTCGCATGGCCAAGTACTTTGCCAAGGTCAAAGAACTACTGGCCTCTTTCGAAGATGCACAACTCCAGCGAATCCCCCGGGAAGAGAATGCGCATGCAGATGCCCTCTCAAAGCTAGCTTCCTCTTCCCTCCAGGGGCTCGAACAAACCGTCTTAATAGAAGTTCTCTTGAGACCCAGCATCGAGGAAGAAGATCCCTAGATGATGGAGACGCTGCCTCTAGAACTCGGGGAAAATTGGATGAGGCCCTTGCTCGAGTTCCTCAAAGATGGGATCCTCCCTTTAGATCCTAAAGAGGCATGAAAGATCCGAACCAGAGCTGAGCGGTACACACTCATTGAGGGGGTCATGTACAACACTCCTGCACCCAAGTAGACGGCAGACCCTACTTGAGATGTCTCTCCCCCGAGGAAGCCCAGTATGCTTTGAAGGAGGTTCATGAAGGAATATGTGGCGCTCACTTGGGAACAAGGTCCCTCGCCCACAAAATCTTGAATTATGGATACTTCTGGCCCACTCTCCTTAGCGATGCCAAACAATACGTTTGCCAATGCGGCCCCTGCCAAAAATTCTCAACAATATGCCTCTTACCTCAAGCCTAGCTCTCCTCTTTATCCAGTTTGACCCCTTTTGCAATGTAGGAAATGGACCTGCTCGAGCCTTTCCCTCCAGGGCCGGGCCAACTGAAGTTCCTTGTTGTGACAATCGACTATTTCTCTAAATGGATCGAAGCCGAGCCTCTAGCGACGATCACAGGGAATAGAGTTCAGTGTTTCTTTTGGAAAAATGTTGTCTGCAGATTCTGCGTGCCTCGAATCTTGGTAACAGACAATGGGACTCAATTCACGTGAGCAGCCTTTCACACTTTTTTGCGCAGATCTTGGTATCCAGCAACGATTCTCCTCGATCTCCCACCCACAGTCCAACGGCCAGGCAGAGAATGCCAATTGGCGAATTCTCTCATGCCTGGAAAATGGACTGGATAAGTCTGCTAAGGGTTTATGGGTAGAGCAGCTCCCCAATGTACTCTAGAGCTATCGCACCACTAAGAGGACCCCCACAGGAGAATCTCCCTTCAACCTGACTTACGGCTCTGAAGACAACATCCCACTAGAGGTTGGTCTACCTTCCTACCGCCTGATTGCCTACAATGAAGAGCAAAACGCGAACGAGCTTCACGGTAACTTGGACCTCATCGATGAGATCCGCGAGAGATCTTCCATCATGAAAGAAATCTATCGACGTAGGATTGAGCAGTCCTACAAAAAGAGAGTCTGCCCTACTAATCTCAAAGAAGGAGATCTGGTGCTCAGAAAGCTATCAATCTCTTTTCCTAGGAAGAAAGGCAAGCTTGGGCCCAATTGGGAAGGACCATATAGGGTCTCCAAAGTTGTCTGCCCGGGCGCTTATCAACTTGAAGACCCAGGGGGCAAGAGAGTGCCGAGGACATTGAATGCAGAGCACTTGTTGAAGTACCAAGAGGGTGTTTGAACACTGCTCCAAGCAACTTCAACTCCTAGACCGTTCTTAAAGCATTTTAAAACTTGTTTCTTTTTATTCAGCCAATTTTTATTAAGTGTAAGAATGGCTTGCAACTCAGAAGCAGCCATTTAGTTGTTTTTAATAAAAGTAATTTATTTCCTGGAAATTCTCTATTCTAAATGTTCTAGTTGTCTTACCTTGGAGCGTAGAAAAAACACTCTAAACAACAAGTTCGGAGTCCAACACTTGGTTCGATGCCGCTTTAGCTACTTGCGAACGAGCGAGTACAAAGTAGCTCACCATATGGAATTACTCCCACAACTGTTGAAACTTTCTTAACGACAAGTTCGGAGTCCAACACTTGGTTCGATGCCGCTTTAGCTACTTGCGAACGAGAAAGTACAATGTAGCTCACCATTCGAAATTGCTCCCACAACTGTTGAAACTCTCTTAACGACAAGTTCAGAGTCCAACACTTGGTTTGATGCTGCTTTAGCTACTTGCGAACGAGCAAGTACAAAGTAGCTCACCATTCGGAATTGCTCCCACAACTGTTGACACTCTCTAAATGACAGGTTCGGAGTCTAACACTTAGTTTGATGCCACTTTAGCTACTTGCGAACGAGCAAGTACAACGTAGCTCACCATTCGGAATTGCTCCCACAACTGTTGAAACTCTTCTAACGACAAGTTCGGAGTCCAAAACTTGGTTCGAGGCCACTTTAGCTACTTGCAAACGAGCAAGTACTAAGTAGCTCACCATTCGAAATTGCTCCCATAACTGTTGAAACTCTTCTAACGACAAGTTTGGATTCCAACACTTGGTTCGATGCCACTTTAGCTACTTGCAAACGAACAAGTACAAAGTAGCTCATCATTCAGAATTGCTCCCACAATTATTGAAATTCTCTTGCGAAAGTTAGCAAAACACAAACTCTTCGAAGAAGCTCATTACCAATCGAAAAATGCAATATATTATTCCATCAAAATCGAAAATACAAGTCTTATTCGAGACCAAGAGGTCATATAAGGCAGAATGATTACAAAATTGGAGATACAAGTCCTACTCTAGCCCTAACTCCTCCTAAAGAGGGGGATGCTCCTATTAAGTGATACACGAGGGCGACGAGCGTCGTGCTGATCCTGCCTCGTCTCCACGGAGGTTTCTAAGCCAACGAGCCGAGTTGCATCGTCGGCACCCAAGAGCCTAACGGTTGCCCCGATAGAGGCCCCACTTAACGAACTGGCAACTCCACTTTGCGCATCACCGGGATTCCATAAAACAGGATACGAACGATGTGCTAACTCATGGAATGACCTTCCTTGAGCGTGTTCACCCCGAGGGCAGGAAGTACTTCTGACGTTGCTTCCCTCAAAAAGCCGTCGCAGGCAAAGATTCCCCGCCTTTAGCTCGAAGACACGCTCTTTCAGAGATTCATCCGTTACTTTGATCTTCAAGCGAGGCAATCGTCTTGAGCTACTCCCTCGCGAGACCTCAGAGATAGCCCTTCGAAGATGTGCCGACTCCAGACTCTTCTCAAGCACCACGTTCTTTAACCCGTCTCTCTCGAATCTCGCCTCAAATAAGGAGTGACGAAGAAATTTGAGTCTTAAACCTTGGCTGACGGCCATTGAGGAGCAGGACTCCTTGCCTTCAGGTGGCACTTCGCGAAACCTCTCCTCAAGGTGCCTCATCTCGATGTCTGGACGGGCCAGAGTCACTCTTAAATGACCCGCCTCCCGCTCGGCTCTATAAAGTAACTCTCGAGACCGAGCTAGCCCCAACTTGACTGCGCCTAGCTCAGAGCAGAGACATGGCACCTCGCTATTCTGGGAAGTCGACCAAAAGAAAACGCGTAAATTACTAAGATTGAGAAGCCACATGACGGTGCTATGTCTAAACGGAGCTAGTACGGAGCAATCCGATAACAAACAAGCCCACAACTATTTCGAGACTTCACAAAACTTGTTCAAAAAGAAAATCTTCATTCAACTTAATCAAGAAAAAGGGGTACAAGAAGCGGTGGCCAATCCGCTATTAGGCATCCAAAACGAAGAGTGATTAAAAGAATAAACATGGACGCAAGACGTTAAGGGATCAGGGGACCACCTTGGTAGGCACCTCAATAGGCGTTGTGACCCCATGCCCATCCTTCTTGGTCGCGTGGGGATCCTCGGCGACGTCATCCCCCTCGTCCTCTTCTTCTTCTTCCTCCTCTCCTTCAACGCACCCCTCAGTCGCCGGAGCAGTCTCGCCTTCGAGGAGATCGTAGAGGCAATACCCGAGCTGTCGAAACCGGGGACACACGCCTCCACGTGCTTCAGCACCCGAGCATAGGACTGCTCCATGTTCGTGCACATATGCAGCTTCGCTTCGGCCCTACTCCTCCGTAGCTGCTTCAACCGTGGCCTCCCTCTCCTTCTCCGCGTCTTCAATGGCCTTCGCGGCCGTCTCCTTCTCTTTGGCTGCTCTCTCTGCCTCTCTATCCGCCCTCTCTTTATCTAAAGTGGTCTGCTCGTTTGCCGCAGCCAAGGTATCCTCGAGGAGCTGGATTTGAGCTGCCTGAGACTCAGACAACCTCTTCTCCACCTCGTACATTTTCACGGCTTTGGCATGCTCTGACCTATCTCTATCACTCGCCGCCTTAAGCTCTTTTTCTTGTTCGGCGAACTACTCCATCATATGGCTAAAGTGGCAAGTGATCTGCGTCGACAAAAATAAGAAAGAAGTTTAGACACGCGAGTCACCCAAGAAAAAGAAGAGAGGAAGACTCAACTCACTACCATGGTTGCCTTAGCGATCTCGAGGGCATCATCACCGACCGTCCCTGCCTTCAGTGCGGCGCGATCCTTCGGGATCGGCAGGTGTCGAACCGCTTGCATGCAGCTCACGGTATCCCCAAGAAAACCGTCGTGCCTCATCACACTCCAGTAAGGGACGAAGAGCTTCTTATGCTTTTCGGTAAGAATTGTCTCTGCGGCCTCTGTTAGAGGGGGGCTTCAAGCACCAACACCTGCTCGAGGTAGAGGTAGACGGGGTAGGTGGTTCGGATTCCACATTGACCACTGGTGCTGCCAACAAAGGGGCCTTCACGACCTTGGCAGATGGCGGCCCTGAGGTCATCCTTTTTCTCTTCCTCCCATCGGGGGACTTGTTGGTTACCATCGACCGACCAGAAAGCATCGCCCTGAAGTCCATGTCTGGAGTCTCTGCAAAAAAAAAGGATGGACATAAGGAAGAGTTAGACAAAAACTAAGGGAAAACGAAAAAAAATGCGAAGCGTACTAGGGTCGATCGGACTGAGACCCCCACCGAAGAGGACCTCTTCGGTTAACTCCTTCCAACCCAGGGGCTCACGAGCGAGGAGTTTAGACACGATCTCATCCTCCTCCGGTGTCAACGTCGGCTCTGCCTTTGCCCACTTCGGCTCCTCCTCCCTCTACCTTGTGGGAATATTCCACGGCTCGACGCCTCGGATTAAGAAGTACTTCTCCTTCCAGAGTTTAATAGAGTCGGGGTTGTCTATCAGCTTCACACCACGGCACGGTGATAAATAGTACTGATACTCCACCTTGCTTTTCCGATGAATACGGTAGAGCCTTCGGAGAACGGTGAGCTGAGGTGCGACCCCTATTGCTCGGCATTGAAGCATGAAGCCATTAACGTGCCTCCACATATTTGGTATATACTAAACAGGTCTCAGGTCGTACCACTGCAGCACCTCAGCTACGAATGAGGAAAGAGGCAGACAGAGATTGTCGTAGAAGGCATTGAAAGGGAAGGTGCACGCATCAGGGGAGCTCGGTGTGTAGGCTCGAACACCGGGACCCGGGAGAAGAAGGCTGAATCCTTCGGTTTCATGAAGCTACTCCGAATCCGCACTAAATCCTTCTCTGTCAACATAGAGGGATGTCGTCGACTTTGGAGTATTCCCTCGGCCCGCTCTCGTCATACGAAGCCAATCTCCCGTACACTACCTTGGCCAGGAGATCGTCAGAGTACTCTTGAACTTTACCAAGATTTGATAAAGGGCCCGGGTGCCTACCCAATGCCCCTGCTCGTCTCTCCTTCTCCACGATCGTCACAGAATTTACTACTACTGCCACCCCCTTTCCCTTCTCTACCTTCGGAGCTATTATCAACGGCCGATCCCCTTCGTGGTTCGAGGTGGAGGGAAAGGAATCAACGGCCGATCTACCTTCGGAGCTATTATCGAACCACCTTATGCCGAAAGGAATCATCCTCGACCTCAAATTTGGCCTCAAGCCCTTCTTGAATTTTCTGGCCTTCTTCATCTCATCAACTATCAGCTCCGGTGCATACCTCAACAGCTGAGCGAACTTAGTCTCATACTCACGCACGTTCATGCTGCCCTGCTGTAGATTCAAGAATTCTGTCGCCTTCTTCTCCTGAATATCCAGGGAAAAGAAACGATCCATGAATTCATCCAGAAAAGCCTTCCAAGTCATTTGTTGGTCCCCCGAGGTCCTCTTCACTAATTGCCACCAAACACCAGCGTCCTTTTCCAACTGCATAGTGGCCAACTTTACCTTATTAGCTGCTGGAGTTTCCGAGACCTCGAAGATTGTCTCCATCCGTCTAATCCAATCATCAGCCTCATTTGGATCAGACTGCCCCTCAAATACGGGCGACCTCATCCTCTTGAAGAAACCAATCTGCTTGATACGATCAGCGTTAACAAACACTGGTCCAACCCCATGATTCTAATTCTGGTTCTATTCTGCACCATATTAGCTGCCATTAGTACATTCAAAGTCTGATACACCCTGACAAACTCGGCATCGAGATCAACTCCTGCCCTTTGGGAACTTCCAGTTCCATCACCATTGTTACCATTCCTGGTTCTGGGTCCAACCATTCTGAATACTGCGGAATGAAGGAAAAAGTTAGAGCACTACAACACAATTCATATTCACACCAATACCCTCTGGCAAAACCTCAACCATACCCCAAAAGTAAAACATCATGTTTTAGCTCTATGTGGTACTCACTCTCTAATGTCTACACCTAGGTACTCACGCTCTAGTGTCCACACCTAGGTTATTTTTATACCATGTTTATTATTACTATTGAAGCATGCTCTGATACCAATCTCTGTAGCGCCCCGAATTTTCAATATGATATCTCAGAAATACGTGGCACAATTCCCAGCATCAACTTCAAATGTAATATTAAACACAACCCAAAACACTTATAAATTTTTTCTCAAAATTTTATTACAATAATATTTACATAGCACAGCGGAATACATACACCTTGAATTACAAACTTTCTTTCTTTACAACACTTTCTCTTACAAAATCACACAATCCATTACATCACTTTAACTCAAGCATCCAAATCCCAAGCTATAGGTAATCACCTATAAAATATGAGGCTAGAGATAACTTTAACCCCCAAAACTAAAGGGGTCAGCCATAACGGTGTGAGTGACATAAAAACAAACAACATAAATAGAGCATAGACTCATCAACAACAGGAAATAAACAAGAGTAAATGAATTAGGGAATAACCATGAAACACGAAAACATCAAGTGAAGGTAGACTAAGTATCAAGTGTAGAAAAGCGAAAACACATGCATAATACCAAGTCAAGAAAACATCATTGCTATATGCTGACTCTCTAATGCGTACTTGTCGGAGTTTATGCATCCCACTCTACATAGGTCCGGTGCAAGTCCTTAACATTCTCCACTTTATAGGGTTTAATCCCCCGCTATGCATGTAACGCCCTGAATCCCAAATACACTGAATTCGAGATGTTCTACAGGATCTTTTCGTTTCTTTTAGTACAATTTTACAAGGAAATTTAAACTTTTCACTTTACATCAGAGTTTACATCATTTATTACACTTACATTGCACAGCGGAAGTAAAATTTACAACAATGAAACAAATGTACAACAACATTGAGAAATCTTTAAGCATTTGTTCCTCTTTAATCTTTTTCATGCCAGTTATCCTGCATACAAAACTGTGGGTAGGTCAGTTTATTCAACCGACGATAATTATACATGGCCATCCTCTCTATGCCAGAAACAGTATAACGATTCTCATTTCTTAACAGATCACAAACTTGTTCACATATCAAAATAAAGTAAAGGGGAAAATCTTAAAGATGTCGTGTCGTGATCGTGCACTTAATTCTTAATGCAATTACTTAATTTACATGACACTAATGCGCACTTGTTCGGATTCTATGCATCCCATACTACATAGGTCCGAGGGCAAGCCTCTTAATCGTCTTCATTATTGTAGGGTTCAATCCCTCGCCATGACTTAATCTACTACTGTAATTACGGTGAGTATTCTAGATGATCTATGAGTACAAGCACGTGCACTGGACCCTGGAGGGGAACCCCACGCCATGTCTGGACTCATCAAGCATGCATTCTGTGGCAATTCAGCCTCCTCCCTGAACACGATCCTTTTGCAGTCACCAAACATCCCACAAGCATGGCTAAAGTCCGATCATTACTGAGTTGTGCCCACGCCATGTCTTGACTCATTAAGCATGCATTCTGTGGCTCACACACCCGCACCGTAAACTCTAGTTCTCATACTTATGTTTTCTCTCACTTTCATCACATCTCCACTATGTACTAATTATTAGAATCATGAATAAAAATCAAAGCTCTAGAGTTAGCCTCTCCACTAAACCGGACTTATTCATTTCATTCACACATGACCAACCTTGATCTTTCTTTTCAAATTTCATTTCATTTCATTTCCAATGCCGGGGGAGACTTAGCTACTCTTTTGTTTCAATTTCCAATTCACAATTTCTAGTTTGAGCATTTCCAACTCATGAATTCATCAACATACTTCCTTTATCAGGTTCTTAGCTTTCATATTCATGTAATTCTCAATTCAAATCTATGATTCATTTCATGTAAATTCTCAATTCAAATCTATGATTCATTTCATGTAAATTCATGCAGCAACAAATAGAGTTTACCAACATCAACCATAAGGTTCACAATCTTTAACATAAACAAAATAAGGTCTCTGACATATCAGAATACTCTGGACAGTCGACTTGGAGAAAGTCCAGTCGACTTGTTCAGTCAAATCAAGTTCTTCATAACTACTCAGGAGAGTCGACTGCTGCACATGGCCAGTCGGCTGCTCCGCAATTTTCTATGTTCAAAAATATCATTCACGTGACAGTCGGTTGTCACTAAATCAGTCGTCTGTCCTGGGTTTTAATTACAATTTTCATACTCAGCCCAGTCGACTTGCTACTTGCATTAAGTCGACGGAACAGGTTAACATTTCAAATTAAGGAATTATCTTTCCTCTGTTCTTCCATTCACATGCATCATTGTGTCACATTAAAATAGATATTCATGCTACATAAACACGTAATTTCTTAGCTGTTCACTAACATCACCACATAGAATTTCACATAACTAATGTTTTCTTCCCTCAAGGGAATGGTTAAACATACATTTTCATTCGCTCATCACTTTCTTGCAGAGATGAATACTAATCTCAATTTATTACACTAGGACATCACAATGAAAATACCTCATTTTATGGAAATTCTGGACTATTCATGGTTTAATTTAATACAACGGTCGGCTGTTCATATCAGCAGTCGACTGTAGAGGTTATTCCCAGTTTTACTAATTATCTCTAGTTCTTTTTCATCCGTTCATGTCTCCTCAGTCATATACAACATGGAGGATATGAATTTAGCATTCCTTATATCATTTTAGTTTGTACACATGTACATCATGAAACTTTCTAACAAATCATGAGAAAACATTCGCCTCGTACCAGTCGACTTGTCCAAGTGGCAGTCGACTGTACAGACCTATTCCAGTCTTATTTACAGTGTTATTACTTCATTATTAGTCCTTCACAACTTTCATCATGAACATACACAGGGCAATCTAATATAGTTAAACTTACTTTTCACAAGCATGGTAATAGTCATTGTTGCCATAACATAATTTCTACATTAGAAGTCCTGAGAAACACCCACCTTATTGACGAAATAACCGAATCCAGTAAAGCTTCTTAATGCAATGCACGACTCCTTGCTCCTTGCTCCTTGTTCCACACCGAAGCTCCTCTGTAGGGATGATCGGCCTCCAAGAGAACTCTCACTCACCAAACTCTATAATATAATATATATGTATCTTCTTCCAAGGGATCTTAGTGTAGAAGATGTTTAAGAGAGAGGGGTATTTATACACCATCTTGGGTGAGATGGACGGCTAGGATTTAGTATATAGTTATAGGGTCAAGGGCTAGGATGAACTAGGGAGTTGTAATAACTACCCATACTCTAGATAACCACCCATGACTTGATCCACTTCTCTCCCAATCCGGCCAAGAAAAGTGTGCTCATGCACGTGTATGTGAAATGCACGTGCATGCACTGGTCACCCTAACAAGAACTTGTACACAAATAAAAAGTCTTTAAAAGTGTTACACATTACAAGTTGTAAATAAAATAGAATTAAACCATGGGCTTTAATTAATGGCCCAAAACAATAGTTATTTAAAAATAAAATAAATGAAGTACATTTTGGGCTTTAAGAAAAAAGCGTTTTATTTAATTAAAATAAAGCTTTGGTACAAAACGATTAAAAGCACAAATTGAAATATCTTTACTCTTCTTGATGAAAATATTAGCCAAAATATTACACGTGCACACTACGTGCAAAATAAATAATTTTTCATTAATTTGAAAAATCAGGGTATTACAATGCAACTAATCCTACTTCTATGATTACTACAAGATAGAGATACACTGTGAGTATTAGCCCATGCCCCGATAATTCTGGAGGTCAATCTCTATCCACAGATAATTCCGGAGACTATTTCACTCAAACCTGGGAATCTTCGAGAATACCCCACAGCGCAAGCTATGGCACCTCATCACACGAATACCACATGAGTGTCGCCTCGACCCCGATAATTCTGGAGATCAATCCCACACCATAGGTAATTCCGGAGACTATTTCACTCACACCTGGATAATTCCGAGGATTATCTCATACCACGAGCCATACTGAGGTCCATAACCCATGTTCTCATTCATCATATCACCACTAGGGACTGTCCTTATCATTTAAGTTATTTAATTACTTTACGAATCTTCTCGAGTTGGTGTACCCCTACCGGACTTAACTCAATAACTGATCAACTAAAATGCCTCAACAGGCCCAAAACACAAATATCTCAACCGCCGGTATACTAGGGTCACACACACCCTCTAGAGACTCACACCCAAATATCCAAACCAATCTGCCATCATAAATTGCCCAATTAAAACAACTTGAAAACATATGTTCAGTAGAAGACAAGGTATAGAATAGTAAGTTATAGATTAAAACATTAACAGAATAATTCATTTAAAAGAGCATTCAAATATATCAAGATACATCAGTATCAGTCGACTATAGACAAGCGTCGGTCGACTATCCAGAGCGAAAAATCCAAAACTTCAATTAAAATAATTCTAAGTAGCGCAAGTCGACTGTAAAAATTATTGGTCGACTGTCTAGAACGAAATTTCCAAAACTTCAATTAAAATAATTCTAAGTAGCGCTAGTCGACTGTAAAAAGCCATCGGTCGACTATCGACCTGCAGACTGCAGATTTTTGGTCGTGCACATTTCAACCGATACGGAGTTTTACTTTCTGAAAACGATTTCTACAAAAAGCATATTTCTTATATGATCAAATACAACTTATAGGATATATAATAGTCAATAAAACCAAATCAGAACTACTTGAATTTATAAGAATACCAATTTGTTGATTTCTTTCAATTAAAACATGAATTGTGCATATAATTAAAATAGAGTTTCTTAAGAATCAATTACTCATTGAAATAGCTTCGTATTCGGGTTCAAACCATATCAATACCAAAATAGGTCGAGATACAGTCAAATTCTTCGAAAACACATAAAAACTCAATTTCCTTAAAAACTCACAACATACGGTATTCATGAAAAATATTGTGCATGTTTATGCACCAAAGGACTTCACAATCCATCAATTAAAATATAACCTATTCAGAATTACATCTCAGGGTTTACGAAATCCAAACGCAAACGAACCTTTCACCAAAATCTCAAAAATCCCCAATTTGGTTATACTACATCAAACCCCAAATCAATTTCCACAACTTAATTCTCAAGACTTAATATCTTGATTCCTCAGACCTTCTCAAGGTTCCTCAAACTCAATCACCATGATTAACTCATGATCATAAACAAATTTAACATTACCATATCAATTGCATTCAACCATTACTCAAGGGTAATAAAAATCTCATCTTTATTCAATCTATGTATGACAATCACCATACTCAATCAAGTCAACATCTATCCCCAAGAAATAACCTACCCATGATCTATAATAGGTCGTTAACATGTTCAAATCATCCACATAAAATTCTACTTATAAATAATTAAAGTTTTCACAAAAATCCAATTTTTTGACCATCAATCCAACATCTATATTAATACCCAAACACTAGCATGATTTCTAGGAGATGAAACGCCACATACATCATTCAAAGAACAAAAAAAAACTAATATATCACTCACCTAAAACATACACAAAAACAAAACAACACAAAACATGTCACTCACCTTGTTGAAGAGATCGAACGAAGATGAATAGAAAAATAAGAAAAGCTCCTCCCTCGCAAGAAATCCAAGATCTCCTCCTTTGAAATCCAAAATAATAAGAAATAAGAAATCCTCTGTGTTGTGTAGCAAAAGACGGCTGCACAAAACCTTATATAGTCCGGGATTTAAGATTCTAGGGTTTTAGAAAATATTTACAAAATACTCCTTTTAAAATATCTCTTCACATAATTAGATCTTTTATTGGAAATTAGTTAAAAACCAATTTAATCAAGTTCAAAAATCAAAAAGCTCCCCTCCAGCATCAGCCGGCTCTGTAGAAAAATCCAGAAAAACAGTTTTGCACTTTCACCCCTTAAAATAGCAAATTTTGCGAAAAGATTCTCTTTTATTAAAACTTGTAAAATAAATCGAATATGTTGAAATAAAAGGTAACCTCGTTATACCTGAATTGACTAGGCATTATATCCAGCCTAAAAATCCGAAAATCTGGAGTTTTCAACCCATTGGTAATTTTGCACAAAAGTCCTTCTTTTTGAAATATTTGCAAATAAGTCCAATAATTATCAAAAAAATCTAGAAAAATCACGAATAATCTCAAATAATAAATAATGAGTTTCCCCAAAATAATTTTTGGCTTTAAGCTTTCAAAGACAACATTCGCACGTGTTTCGCACGTGTAAAAGATAAATTTCTAAATGAACATTTATTAAATCACCAAAAATTATTTCAATTCATTTTCTAATCTCAAAAATAGTATTTAAAAATACGGGGTACTACAGAATGAGCCATGCTGCTTGGGCTTCTAAGACCTTTGGGTCCACAAAAGCAGCAAATGGCCCAAGAAGCGCTAAATGCTAAACGGCAGAAGGCATGAAGATGAAATTTCAAACTGCGCCATAAATTCGCTGACAAGCTAAATCGTGTCAATAATCACGCCTGATCAAGATTTGACAGCCCTGATCTTACCACGTCCCTCGGGTCCAAACTCCGAGCAAACGTGGCTCCGAGCATGAAAGTGGGGGAAAAACTCTCCCTCAATAAACGTGCTCGATCCAATGACTCAGATTGAGCCATGTCCCTCGGAGCCAAACTCTGAGCAAACGTGGCTCCGAGCGTGAAAGTGGGGGAAAAAACTCCCTCAATAAACGCGCTCGATCCGATGACTCAGATTGAGCCACGTCCCTCGGAGTCAAACTCCGAGCAAACATGGCTCCGAGCGTGAAAGTGGGGGAAAAACTCTCCCTCAATAAACGCGCTTGATCCAATGACTCAGATTGAGCCACATCCCTTGGAGCCAAACTCCAAGCAAGCGTGGCTCCGAGCGTGAAAGTGGGGGAAAAACACTCCCTCAATAAATGTGCTCGATCCAATGACTCAGATTGAGCCACGTCCCTCGGAGCCAAACTCCAAGCAAACGTGGCTCCGAGCGTGAAAGTGGGGGGAAAACTCTCCCTCATTAAACGCGCTCGATCCAATGGCTCTGATTGAGCTACGTCCCTCGGAGCCAAACTCCGAGCAAACGTGGCTCTGAGCGTGAAAGTTGGGGACAACTCTCCCTCGATAAACGCGCTCGATCTAATGGCATAGATTGAGCCACATCCCTCGGAGCCAAACTCCGAGCAAACATGGCTCCGAGCGTGAAAGTGGGAAAAAACTCTTCCTCAATAAATGCGCTCGATCCAATGGCTCAGATTGAGCCACGTCCCTCGGAGCCAAACTCCGAGCAAACGTGGCTCCGAGCGTGAAAGTGGGGAAAAACTCTCCCTCGATAAATGCGCTCGATCTAATGGCATAGATTGAGCCACATCCCTCGGAGCCAAACTCCGAGCAAACGTGGCTTCGAGCGTGAAAGTGGGAAAAAATCCCCTCAATAAACGTGCTCATCCAATGACTCAGATTGAACCACGTCCCTCGGAGTCAAACTCCGAGCAAACATGGCTCCGAGCGTGGAAATGGGGAAAATGACTCCTCGAAAAGCGTGCTCGATCAAGATCCAACGGCTCAGATTGAGCCACGTCCCTCAGAGTCAAACCCCAAGCAAACGTGGCTCTGATCTTGGAAGTAGGGAAAATGGTCCCCTCCCGATGCGCGCTCACGATCGAAGCGTCTAGATTCGATCGTCTAGATTGCACCACGTCATCAAGCGGCAGATCCACCGTCAGATCATTCAGAAAATCGCGACAGGGACTTGATCAATGCCCCAGATCGCTCCACCAAGATATTTATTCGATTAATTCTTTTTTATTATTAATTCAAATTAATTATTTAAAAATTTTGAAAAATGATTAAAAATTCAATAAAATTAATTTAAAATCTAAAAATTAATTATGTGTTCGGGAAAATATTTTTGGACTCCTGGATAAATAATTATTAATTAGTACGATTAATTAATACTCTTTGAAAACTGATTGTTAATTCGCAAAATTGAATAAATAATTCGAAAAATAATTAAAAATTAGAAGAAGAAAGAATCCAGAAAAATCTAAGAATAATTTTGGCATTTTACAAGCTCAGAAAAGCATCGTTACACATCGAGCATGATCCAAACTCCCCCGAGAACTCCGATAAATTCTCGTACGCCATTAGAACAGTAAAACTACTCCCTAAAGGCTGTTAAACTCAATCTTCGGGAGTGGGGGGCTCATGATATGGCTAAAAATAGGATTAAATCGGGATCGTTCAAATCGGGCACGAATCTTAAAGCTCTTAGGGGTAAAACGGTAATTTCACCTACAAACCGGTCCGAATTGGAAATTGGGTCTTTTTTCAAAGCCCAATAGCCCAAAAACGGATCTGTCCTACTGGGTATGGGTAGCAACCTGTTACAAACCAACCCAGATGGATAAAGGGTAATTCAAATTCGTGGTTATCCCTAAGAGACAGTTTAAACAGTCCATCTTATCACCAAATGAGTCAAACTCTCTTCTTATCCATAAACATCCAGAAGTAGAGATTTATCCTTATCTCGAAACTGGTTCCTGAGGCAACTATAAATACCCCTCTCCCTTCACTGTGACAAGGTAATCAATCTTTTTCCACTTAAAGCTCTTTCACAATCCTTCTGATTACTGACAAGATCGTCGGAGGATTCGTCGCTGGGATCCATCCCGGTGTACCGAACTTTTTGCAGGTTCACGGCGGCGGCGAGAAACTAGTCAAACGCCAGTGAAAATCAACATGTTTGCTTACTTGTTTCCTTCAAGAATTCACAAATTTATTTGTTTGCTCCCACACCAAAAATCAGCAGCACCATTTCATAGTTTGCACAGTTGTTAAAGCAAAATAAGTTGAAAGAATGACAATATATATTCACAAATTCAAATAACAATAGTAGTAACAAATTTATTACTCTAAAAAAAAATGTTTACAACAAATGAATCCACTTAGAAGAAAACCACAAGCTACAATATGAAGTATCTTGAAGATCACCCCCATTGAATACCAACATGACCATCAACAATCCAATGTCAACAGAATGACCATATGTAATGTCTCAAAAGGAAGCAAAATCTGAAAATAAGGGGGAGGTAACTAATTAGGAAAATAATAGATATGTAATGGCATTTAATTTATGGAGCTTTCTGAAAAATGGTAAGGGTGAATCTTCCACACAATTGCCGTTGAAAAAAAAATGGAGGGAACTACCGCATAGATTATGGGGAGTTTTTAAAATTAATTGAACTTAAAAATTATTTTTATCCATCTATCTTAAGATGGACGATTATTTAAATGCATCTAAGAGGATCCTAATCCTAAACTTTTCAATAGCTCATTGATGCATTTTCACCATCATAATTCTTATCCCGTTCGAAAGCCAACAAGACCAAAATCCTTCGTTCGAACACTCTTAATTAAGTCCATATCAATTTGGGTTGTTCAATTGTCCACTCAAAATCAATTTTTGATTCGATCATTAAAATTCATTATCTTTTGTCCCCAACATAATCTTGCCACAAGTGCAGACCCGAGATTTTGAGACCTGAGGTAAACTCAAAAAATGGTATCCTCAAAGCTTAAAGTTCATATAAGTTTTTTTTTCTTTGATGATAATACAATAGTATTAGCAACACAAAATTCAAGAATAAAACAATAGATAAAATACATTATACAAAATAATATGTCATAATCAAATACTAATAAAACTGAAGAATCCAAATCAAAAAATAAGATTGATCTTCAAGACCAATACATTAAAAAAAAAACTAATAATGTTTGGAGTAGTAGTACATAATGAAAAAAAAAATGAAAAAAAAAATGAAAAAAAAATCCTAAGGCCACCAATCGCTTCCTCGAAGGCATCACATAGTCACTTAAATATTACTTGTCTCGCATTTTTTGAAGCGAAATTATTGATTAAGTTTGCATAATCGACTTTCTCAACCCCGTAGAGGAGATGGAGAGGGACCTCAGTGGCAAAAGGCTAGAAGGGAGAGGATTTTGATTCTTGATAGTGACTGGACGTTTAAATATCCTAGGAAAATACTTGATTGCATTGGACATTTAGATATTCTAGGAAAATAAAATCCTTTTATGTGGACTAAAAGGATTACAAATTTACAATCAATATCTTGGGCTTTTGTTCAAAATTGGGCTTACATACATTAAAATAAGAAGAAGAAAAAATTTTGTGGCCCACAAAATTTTGGGCCTAAGGCAGCCGCCTTTTAGGCCTTATATCAGGTCTGGTCCTACTTGCCACATTTTAAATCCAACTATACCAAATTTGTATGATTAAGTGATCCTAAATTAATATTGATCTGGACCGTATGATCTAAAGAATGAAGTAACGCGATGTTCCTGATTATACACATCGATCGACCGACCTAGGGATTTGCATGGGTAATATTTAATCTTAAATATTATAGTAAAAAAAAGTCATCTTATTTGATGCTGCTTTTTTTCGGGTGTGGGAGCAACAGATAATGTGAGTTCTTTCGGAGAAGAGGAAACTCAGATCTCAGCTGCGGTTCTGACTCTGCTGTGAGGCTGATGTGATGGATTTGGTGGATCTAAGGGGTTCAACCATCATCGAACACCTGGGGGGTTCAATCGTCATTGAACACCTGCAGAAAAGTCTGAAATACCGGGAGGACTCTCGGCGACAACCCTCCGACGTTCAAGTCAATAACCAGAGGATTAAGAAAGGCTTAAGTGGGGAAATTGCGATTACCTGGTTACTGTAGAGGTAGGGCTGTATTTATTGGCGAGAGAGCCTAATTAGGGAATATTCTCGGATCCCCTTATTAGGGGGTGCAACCCGATCCATGTTGGGTTGGATTTAGGTGATGGGCCTATAGTCGGCCTACAAGCTGTTATGAGATTTTCCCGAGATTTGTGCCGGAATCGAGCAGTGCAAATCGTCGGCTATTTTTACCCTTATCATAAGCCCCCCACTCTCGAAGATGACCTTTCGTTCTTATTCGAGGAGCAGTTGACCCATTTAGGGTGTCGTGTAGGCAATAACGATCTGCATGCGTTGGAATTAGGAGTGTCTCGCTGTGGTGCAAATCTACAGGAAAGATGGGATAGACCGGCGTGTTGAGACCGGGAGTGAATCTCCCCTACCCGGGGTCCCCGTGAGGTTCGACCTCGAATGCCACGCAGATTGCGCAGCGGTCCGGAGACCTTGTGAGAACTGAGGTTCGGCTTTGAACGCCACGCCGAAGGCGCATCGAATTGAGACCGCGCGATCCTCATGAGGGTCGGCCTCGAGTGCCACGTCGAGAGCACAGTGGTCAGGAGGCCTTATGATTATTCCCCAAGAGGGTTGATCTCGGAAGCCACGCTGAGGGCGCAACACATTGATGCCTTGTGAAAGCACCTCATGAAGGTCGGCTTTGGATTCCACGCTTAGGGCGCAACACATTGAAGCCTTGTGAAAGCTCCTCATGAGGGTCGGCTTTGGATGCCACACCAAGGGCATAGCATATTGAAGCCTTGTGAAGGTTCCTCATGATGGTCATCTTCGGATGCTACGCCGAGGATGCTACACATTGAAGCCTTGTGGAATTTCCTCATGAGGGTCGGCTTCGGATTTCATGCCGAGGGCACAGCATATTGAAACCTTGCGAGAGCTCCTCATATAGGTCGGCCTCAGATGCCACACTGTAGGTGTATCACATTAAGGCCTTACGAACGCTCCTCATGAGGATTGGCCTCGGATGCTACATCAAGGGCGCGACACATAGAGGCCTTGCTAGAGCCTTTCATGTGGGTCGGTCTTGGATGCCACGCCGGGGGCGCAACATATTGAAGCCTTGTAAAGGCTCCTCATGAGGATCGACTTTGAATGTCACGCTGAGGGCGCATCACATTGAAGCCTTGTGAAAGCTCCTAATGAGGGTTGGCTTCGGATGCCACGTCGAGGGCGCAGCACGTTGAAGCCTTGCAAGAGTTCCTCATGTGGGCCAGCCTCGGTTGCCACGTTGGTGGTGCAGCACATTGAAGCCTTGCGGTAGACTATCTTGACGGTTGGTTTTGGAGACCACACAGAGGGCGCAGCTCAGTGAAGCCATGTGAAAGCTCCTCATAAGGGTCGGCCTCTGATGCTCCGTCGAGGGTGCAACACATTGAGGCCTTGAAAATCTCCTCATGAGTATCGGCTTCAAATATCACGTCGAAGGCGCAACACATTGAGGCCTTAAGAAAGTTCCCATGAGGATCGGTTTCAGATGCCACGCCGAGGACACAACACATTGAAGCATGTGAAAGCCCATTATGAGGGTCGGCTTCGGATGGTCAAAGTAGTCTGGAGGAACTAGTTGGTTGGAGAGGCTACATGGAAATCTGAGGAGAGGATGATGAAAGATCATCCTAAACTGTTTGTGTGATTTGTATCTTTTTTTTTATCCTTTTCTTATCTCTTTGTTGTATTCCGGTTTTTTCACTCTTTAAGTGTAGTTCCGAGGACGGAACTATTCTAAGGAGGGCTGGTAACACCCTAAATTTTGTTTATGAAGAATTTGTGATTTTACGTGTTTTGCACATATAATTTCATTAGTATAATTTCTTTTATAAAAATATTTCTTACATAGTATTTGTTCTCTTTATTTTCTAAAAGACTATTTTTTAAAAGCCTAATTAAATTTTAGGCCTATTTGTCTCTTTTAGCCCATTCTTATTTAATTAATTAAATTATTTGGTAGAGCCCATGGTTAATTAGTCCATTAGTGAGCCCATTTAACTTAATCCTCTATTAAATGGCCTAACTTGTAGTGTAAACTCATTTCATGAACAATTATAATTTTTCACATGAACAAATTTGTAAGTGAGGGACACTAGAATGGCACGTGCATGCACTAGCATGTGCAATGTGCACACTCTATTGTAGGCCGGATTGTGCATGGGAAGGAGGGAGAGTGGATGAGATAGTGTGGTGGTTACTTTCATCATGGAAAGTTATTACAACTCCTTACTTCATCTTGGCCCTTGATCCTTAACCATATGATCTCATCCTAACCTTCCATTTACCCTAAAAATTTATATAAATACCCCCCCTTACATTAGTTATCCTTGCACCTAAAATTGAAAAAGAAAGAGAGAAAAGAAATACAAGTTAGTGAGATAAAAGATTGAGGAGTTTGTGAGTTGAAAAGATTAAGTGCCAGTGTGTTCTTCAACCAAGAAGAGGAGGCCAGCATTTTCAAAGGATCAAGAAGGGGAGGCTCGGGTTCTACCTAGCACTAGGAGGAGAAGCAACTTGGTGGCTCAAACTACGGGGAGAAGGATTTCATTGTTCATTCCAGGAGATACCTATGAAATTTTGTGTGTTTTCTCTCCATTAAAGGTGGGTGTTTCTCTTAAACTTCTAAGTAGCCATCATGCTAGGGTATGTTTGATAAGATTAAAAGAAACTATAACTAATCTAGCCATGTGATGTGAAAATGAGACATATTGATATTTGTAGGATTATATGTTAAAGTATGTTAATTGATTGCAAAATTTGTGATTATTAATTTAGAATTTACCATGCTACCATGCTTTATTTGTTGTTATATGCTAAATTAAGAAGATATGCTTGTATGTTAAATAATTGAAATAAGAACCATATGAAAATGTGATTTGACTACTTGATTGTTAAATGGCATGAAAAAGGAAATTTATTACTGAAATAAACGTATAATATTAATGAAAAAATTTATAAGGGAATTGGAAAAATTTTAAGTGCATTTTATAAAGTGAATATGCTCATTTCCCACAGTTTCGAAAATTGAAGAACAATATGCAAGTAAAGAGCAAAATTATGTTTTTGTATCAAAAATCAAATTTTATTTTCCTGAAATACTGTAATAAGATTTAAAAAAATAAAATCTGGAGTTTTTGAATAAATTTGGAGAAGAAGAGAACTCAAAAGTATTCATTTTTGTAAAAAAATTCGAAATAACTGAGTCTCGGGCTTAAACCCCTAAAAACCCCACTCTATATCAGTTTGGTCTCTTAGGACATTTGGTTAATGGGTGCTTTGGGCGCTTATTGTAGCTTGCAGGTGTTTGTGGTCTTGGGTTCGAAACTGGGCTCTGCCCTTTTGTTTTTCGTTTTTGAATAAAACCCTAAACCGAAACCTAAATCCCTTATCCATTGAACCCCCTGCCATATCAAGGTTGCGCCTTAGCCAAGTTGGCTTTCGGTGGAGGTTGGCTAGTCTCAGGTCTTGGGTTCAATTCCTGGTTTCGGCAGGTTTAAAACTTTTGATTTTTTTTGGGTTTTAAATTGATTATTTGGCTTTTAAAAATTCGGAAAAAATACTATAATTATTCTAAAATTATGTAAATCTTATGAAAAATATTTGTGCATGATTTGACTAAAATAAAGGTGATTTAGAAGTGAAAAATTAAGTGGAATTGCATGAAGTTGACATTTGTATAAATGTGAAAAGTGATTATTTTTCATGAGAAGATTATACTATGTTATAAAAGAGGATTTCGAATGGTAGAAAATTTAAGTGTGTTATTTATGGACTTTTATTGCCTAATTTGGGTATTGTATTTGAATGAAAAATACGACCTTGTAGTTTGAATCAAGTAAAGAAAAGAAATAACAAGTGAAAAACATATGTGTTTATTGGAATAAATTTTGACTATGAAATGCATGAATTGAAAGTGAACTTGATATATGAGATTTGATTCATAGAAAAGAATGGAAATCATGTTAATTGTCAAAAAGAACTTATGAGTATGAAGACTCAAATTTTGTGATTATGAAGTGAAATTGAGAAACTAGAGTGTAGCTAAGCCTCATACCGGCACTGAAAAGAAATATGTTGAAATAAAATTTGAAATGAAAAGACCGAGATTTGGGTCATGTTGTATAAATGGTTAAGACCGGTATAGTGGAAGGGCTAACTCTAGAGAAATGATTTTATTCATGATTCAAATAACTAAGGACGAGATACATAGTGAAGATGTGATGAAAATAAGATAAAAACACGAGTATGAGGGCCTCAAAGCTACGGTGTGAGAATATTCACAGGCTGTCTACACGATGCGTCGTGTCATAACATGGATATGTCTCCAGGAGTCCGTACTGCAGGCGATGCTCTTAGAGTGTTTGGTGATTGCAGGTGGTGTCATGTCCCATGACGGAGGCTGAATTGTCCATAGGTTATTTACTATGCGTCGTGACATGACGTGGGGTTCCCCTCTAGGCTTCTGGACATGTGCACATAACTCATAGAGCATCTAGGAATCTTATCGTAGTTACTGTAGTAGTTTAAGTCATGCCGAGGGATTGAACCCTACAAGATGAAAAATGATTAAGGGCTTGCCCTCAGACCTATGAGTATGGAATGCATAGAATCTGAACAAGTGCGCATTAGTGTTATGTAACATACATAACTGCGTTAAGGACTAAGTGCACCGCACAACACGACATCAATAGGATAGTCCCTTGTAGTTCTGTTTGTGATCAAGTTTGTGATTTGTTTAAGTATTTGGGAATCGTTATACTATTCGGCATAGAGAGGATAGCCGTGTATAATATTTCGTCGGTTGTAAGAAATTGACACGCCCATAGTTTCTATGCAGGGTAAAGTGATTAACAAGACTAAAGAATACATGTTGACTAAAGAATGATTCAAGTGTTGTACATTTCAATTCATATAAATTATTGTAAATTGCTTCCGCTGTAAATATGTAATGTAAATGTAAACTCTGATGTAACAAAAGTTTTTAAATTCCTTGTAAAATTGTACGAATAGAAGTGTAAAGATCCTGTGGAACTTCGAATTCAGTCTGTTTTGAAATTCGGGGTGTTACATTTTGATTTCACCTAGTTAATCCCACACAATTCATAATTCTATGTAACAAGAAATTCTATTTTTCCAAGTTGTAGACCAAAATCCCATAGTTATTCAATGTTTTCTCTCAAACAACACAAAAAATATCCCCAACTAACAATTCGCCATATCTCTTTGCAAATTCAATTAACTGAAGACTTATTAAGTTCTATGGATTTCATTATAGTCACATTAATCGCGGTAAATCAGCTCTAATTTCGCTCAATCAATGTTGTTTAATTCTATAATTCTAAATCCCAAATTACCTATTCGTTTCTCCATGATTCAATAAATCAAACAATAGTTGGTCAAACAATTGTAAGCATTAAGAACAAAAATTAAATACATAACCATGAAAAAAAATAGACGAATCAAATAATATGAAATTAGAATTGTGTTCTTAAAACTAGGCTACATCGAAGCCATAGAAAAATAAATTTAGTTCATGATAAAATTGCAACTAACAAATACGTTTTGGATTGCATAATAAAAATTATAAGAGAAGAAAAAAACTCATTTTTACCGAAAATCCAAGCCTTAGGTTCCGTGCCCTCTTCCTCTCTCCTATTTTCTCTCTCCCATTTCTCTCTCCTCACGCCTCTCAATTTCCGTGCCGTTCAACAGCCTTCTTCCATCCCACTTTATATAGGATTAGGTGTTGATTTAAATAGGGTTAAGGTTAATTAAGATTAGATAATTAATTAATTAGATAAAATCTACAGATTAAGATTAATGTATTAAGTTTTAAATTTATTTATTAACTAACCCTAATTTTAAATCCACTCAACTTTTCGATCCGGGCTATTTCTTTTCTTCTTTGATTTTTTATTACAAAATTTCATTCCACGCCTAGTTGACCAGAATATTTTTTATTGGTTCTTCAAATGGCCAATTTTTAAACACGTGCATTTGAGTAATTGAATCTTCCATAAATCTTCACAATAAGTCAATTTGAATTTTTGAAATCTTTATCCTTGTACTCTTCCTTGGATTTCACAAAAAATGATCTCATTTTGTACTTATCGTTCTCATTCTTATAAAAACAAACAAATAAATAAAATTAAGTAGAAATAAAATAAATTTTAAAGAAATAAACAATAACTTGCAACTTTAATGCGTGAAAAGAGTAATAAATTTATGTATAAATTTCACTCATCAAAAACCCACAAGCTTAAGATTTTGCTTGTCTTCGAGCAAAAAGTAAACCCATGAATAAAGGGATAGTAATCATAATTAGGCTCAACTCATCACACCAAAAGGTCTTATCATGCAAGCTACAAATTTTAACTTAATACATAAACAATAGGAAATAAACGAAAACTAAGCATGCTCACTTCTTCCAATGTAATTATTCATACATAATTTCCAACCCATTCAAAATTTTCATGCAATTAATGTAATTATATCATGTAACAACTCAATCTGTGATCACCCCCTCTCACTACTACATTCCGAGTAGTAAACCAGAGTTTTTCGTTTGTAACTTCTCTTTAAGTTGTCACTTGCGTTTTGACGCGAATGCAAATATTTATAATGAATTCACCCGGTTACTCAACAAGTCACAAACTTAGAGTGTTTTTGCATACTCGTATTTCAAGTTGCCGTTTGACATAAAATTAAACATTGGTGATGAATACCCATAATTACTAAGCAACTCAAAACATTGGAGTAGACAGAACTTTATTCATTGAATTATTTACACTATCACTCTATTTCCTTAAACGCTGTTTAGGACTAGATCAAAGAGGATAATCACAAGAAAAAACATCACATTCCTCTTTTATGTATAATCACATGACTCTCACAATTATATAAGGAATTATGAACTTTAATAATTCTAAAGAAAATAAGTATGCTTAATCTTGCTTTATAAGATACTGCCTATCCTAAAAAAAAATTACAATGCTTTAGCACATTAAAGAACCCAAAAAGTGTAATGGTAATCCTAATTGAAGTCCCTTTTTTATTTTTATTTTCATATATATCTATATAATAAAACACAAAGAAAGCTATCAAGTGACTCTCCTTCAATTTCCCCAAAAATTAAAGGTCCAGATCTAACCTTACAAAACATATTTTTCCCCCAAAAGTTTTCCCCAAAACTCAAATTCAAATCTCTCACCCAAAACAACTCCTATATATTTTTTTCCCTCTTTCTCTCCCTCCCTCTTCTATTCAAAAAATTAAAAAAAATAAAAACTTTAAAAACTTTAAAAAAATTTAAAACTAAAAAAAATAAAATTTTAAAAATCTATATAATAAAACACAAAGAAAGCTATCAAGTGCCTCACCTTCAATTTCCCCAAAAATCAAAGGTCCAGATCTAACCTTACAAAACATATTTTCCTCCTAAAAGTTTCCCCCAAAACTCAAATTCAAATCTCCCACCCAAAACAACTCCTATAGAAAAAAAATTCCTCTCTCTCTCCCTCCCTCTTCTATTCAAAAAATTAAAAAAAATAAAAACTTTAAAACCTTTAAAAATATTTAAAACTAAAAAAATTAAAAACTTAAAAACTTTTAAAATAATTCAAAAAAAAATCAAAAAAATCATCTGATATGTTTTTTGCTCTATGTTTGCCACTTCAATTAATTTGCTGGAACTCCAAAAGTATTTCATATGATCAAACAAGGTGCATCGTTCCGAAGACGTGTCGTAGGCACGTGTCAACGGGCAAACCTAGTATATATATATATATATATATATATATATATATATATATATATATATATATATATATATATATATAAGTTGTACCCCTTCCCCCAAACTTGAATATCACATTGTCCTCAATTAGGAAAAGAAAAGAAAAAAAACAAACAAAAATAATGAGAAAAGTTCAGAATTGCTCCCCTGCTTCATGTTAAAATTCTGGATGAGTAATGTTCATTGTTTTTTTTTTGAAGACAAAGGTGGAGTATGGCCACCCTGTTTCATTAATAAGTTAGTAAGGAGTTAATAAAACAAACTCAGAGTACTGAGCCAAGTACAAGAACCTACAATACAACAAAAGTACATAAATCCATCCCAAGCATGGGGGTGGAGCAAAAACATTCAGGGTACCAAACATACATTCCTATGCGGTACAAAATATTCATTTGTTTCAAGCAAAAGTACATGAAAACAAAGTACATAACAAAGGACAACCAAAGTACATCAAAACATCTACTCCCCCAACAAAACCTTGGGGTGGTGGGGGTCAAAATCCGGACAACAGTAAATGTCTGACAGCCAGGGCATGCCCCTCATTCTAGTGTCACGCCCCTCGGTCTAGAGTCGGCCCAATCTCGACTCCTCCACCTGGAAGACGTTCGCGATTGTCCCCCTAGTACCTGCTGCAGCAACATTTGCCCAAAAGGAAATAAGATAGATAATGTGAGTTAGATTACTAAAGATCCTATTACAACTCCCACGGAAGTAATAATTATTTCTATCTAGCTAAAGATCCCAAGTCGTAGCGGCGATAGCGATAAACCAAGCTTCTCTCATCGTTCGTCTCTCATTAGCAAACTTTGGTCCTACTCATAGATCCTCGTACATACTAGGGTACTCAATCGTCCCTAGGGCTGTAAGTACCTCCACCAGGACTGCTTTGCTCCTGGGACATTCCAAAAAAAGATGATCTCTGGTTTCAGGGATAGTGTTGCAGAACCCACAGGTAAAGTCCAAATTCAGTTGGCATTTCACAAGGTTTTCTCTAGTCAATATTGTGTCATTCAGCACCAACCAGAGGAATACTTTAACTTTTAGCTGTGTTTTCGCCTTCCAAACTACACCCGACCAACTCGGGCTACATCCCCTAAATTGAATGCGGTTATAAAGGGAGCGAACTGTGAATGTGACATTCTTTTCCAGTCCCTAAGAATTCCTATTGGGCCCTTGTGAGCATATAACTCTGGTGTTGGTGATATAGGTCTGAAGTTCTATGAGCCTCTGTTGGGAGCCCGAGTCCAGGGGTGTTTAAAGGCCGGTTTCCAAGCTCTTCTCCTCCATGCTGCGGCCACCGTGAAGTGCGGTTGGGATGCTTGGCCATACAGATCAGGGAACATGGCACTAAGTGTGTGATCACCACACCACTTATCCCACCAGAATCTGGTAAGTCTGTCATTCCCAATAGATGACGTCACACGGCTTATGAATGGGTCGTAGGCCTTAGCGATACCTCTCCAAAACCAGGAGATGCGGGAGCCTACCCTGAAACCCATATTTCACGTCCCATTCCCATGCAGATATGACTGTATGAAATCCTGCCATCATTCTCCATTATGATGGAAGACTTTCCACCACCATTTTCCCAATTGAGCCAGATTCATATCTCACAGATCAATAATACCTAGACCCTCGTGAATTTTTTTCATGCAAGCTTTTTCCCATCTGATAGGTGATATCCGCCTTTATCAAGGTCTGCCCCCTTCCAAAGAAACCATTTCCGAGTTCGATCAATTCTCTAGATAACCCAACATGGCATTTCGAAAAAGGACAAATAATAAGTAGGAAGATTAGAGAGAACAACATTGATAAGCGTGACTCTGCCTCCCAAGGATAAAGCTTTACCTTTCCATCCAGCAAGACGGTTTTCTACATGGTCAATGATCGGTAACCAGTCTGCCTTCTTTAGTTTCCCCGGTCTCAGCGGTAACCCCAGATATTTAATGGAAAAACTTTTGATGGAGCAGTTGAGAATCGTGGCATGCTATTGTGCCTTATCTGTAGTAAGGGCTTTGGGGATAAGAGCACTTTAGTAGAAGTTGATCCTGAGACCCAACCAAGCTTCAAAACTATAAAGGATTCCTTTAAATGTGGTAGTTTCTTCGAGATTGCCATTTCCAAATAGTAGAGTGTCGTATGCATATTGGAGGATAGAGCAATCCTGGCAATTTGCTCCACTGGCCACCGGCGAGATCTGGCCTGCCCTACTGCAGTTAGCCATCATTGACCGCAACACGTTTGTCACTATTGTGAAGAGAAAGGGGGAAAGGATCCCCTTGTCTAAGGACCCGTTTGCACGAAAAGGGGTGACCCGATACCCCATTCACTAGAACCATGTGTGGATCCATCTGATCCATCTAGCTCCAAATTCTTTTCCAGCAAATGCTTCGAGGAGACATTCCCATTCAACCGAGTTATAGTCTTTCTCAAATTCCAGTTTTAGGAGATAGCTCTTAGCATTTGATGTGTGGCAGTGATGGATAGTTTCTTCAGTCGTGGCCATACTGTTGTGTATACACCGTCCTTTAATGAACCCCGTTTGCTCATTACTAATGATTCCATTCATCACTTTTCCCAACCTATTAGCCAAGGTCTTGGTGATAATATTAACTGAACAGTTAAGTAGACTAATAGGGCGGAAATCTCCCACCTGCAGAGAGTCTTCTTTCTTAGGAATCAACACTACTTCGGCAAAATTAATTCTTCCTAATTTAAGTTTATGTTCATAGAGATCAGCGAACAACCTAAGCAGGTCGTCCTTGATTTCCTCCCAGAATACCTGGTAGAAGAGGATTGGAAACCCATCTGGACCTGGGGCTTTGTCCTTTCCTAGTTGTTGTAATGCCTCCTGAATTTCCTTTTTTGTAAAAGGATCTTCAAGTGATTGAAGCATGGGGTCAGATTCGTTAACGAAATCTTGCCAGAATTCGTGGTGAAGGGGGACTCTCAAATTCGCCTTCTGTCCAAAGAGATGTTTAAAGTGGGATTGGAATGCTACCCTAATATCTTCGTCCCCCTATATCTCTCCAGACTCCAAGTGTACCGAATGGATGAGGTTAGATCTACGACGTGCACTGGCAACACGGTGGAAAATGTTGTATTCGTGTCTCCTTCCTTCAGCCACGAAATTTCGGATCGTTGTTGCCATTTGAGTTCTTCAAGTCTATAAAGTTAGTGAATGTCTTCTCGCAGCTGAATCAACCTATTCCGCTCCTCCTGTACCAGTATCCTAGTTTCCTCCATCTTTTCCAGCTCCTCAATACCTTCAAGGAGGGATTCTTTAGCTCTCCAGATCAGTGCAAATATGGACCGGTTCCATTTTCTGAGTTTGGCCCGCAGTCTTCTGATTTTTTTGGACCAAATTGCTGTTGCTTCAGTCCCTCTAGTCAGGCGGGACCAGTTCTCATTTACCATGTGATGGAAGCCTTGGATTTCCAACCATGCTTTCTCAAATTTGAACTTGGGTGATTTTCTGGGATGCACTTCTCCGGAGGAGAGGATAATAGGGACATGGTCCAAGGTTGGTTTAGGGAGGGACTTGGCCCAAGTCAATGGGAATTTGGCCTCCCAGTTTACGGAGACCAATATCCTATCAAGCTTTGCTAAGATGGGCACCGCTTGCATGTTTGACCAGGTCAAAAGCCTATTAGTGTGGGCATGTCAACTAGTTCCAGGTCTGAAATGACCTCGTTAAACTTTTTCCTATCAAAATCACTAGATCCTCTACCCCTGTGTTCAGAGGAAAACCTGGTGTTGTTGAAATCGCCCCCTACAACCCAGGGGTACGGCCATCGTGCGTGAATTGTTCGTTGTTCATTCAAAAATCCCAACCTAGCTGCAGTTGTGTGTGGACCATAAACCACCGTAATTGACTGGGTCCACAGGTCGTTTTACGTTGGAGCAGGACTGACAATGAGTATTGACCGTGGATTACGTCCAGGCACACAAACAAATCGGTATTAAACCCTAAGGCAATACCCCAGAGGCCCCAAAAGAAGGGCAAATTTTCCATTCAGAAATACGAACCCCCCCCCCCCCCCCAGTTTACTTAGTCTAGCAATATGAGTTAGTTTCCTGTACACCAACAATGCTAACTTTCGATTTAGCGATGACATCCCTAACCATTTTCCGTTTGCCTCATCTGCCCAGGCCCCTAACATTCCAGAATAAAGCCTCCATTAACTACAGTTAAGCGTGGGACCATGACTCGCTTTGATAGACGAGTTCGAAATGAGATTAACTCCATCGCTCTCCCACCCCATAATCTTATTAAGAGGAAGGTGTTTCCATCAGTATTGCTCACCGCAAAACCACAGGTTTTGGCTGGACTAAAAATCTCAGAATCAGTCATGAAATTAAAAATAGATGCTAGGAAGGAACACGTACCTCCGTCGCTTATCTTAGCCAATTTAGCAGCTGTCGCAATCTCCAAATAGTCGTCTAAGGACTCCTCAATAGCCCTCTTGGCAACTTTCTGAACCCTAAAACTTGTACTGCCTTGAGCAGAGATAGGAGCCTTTGGTTGCGATGGAGGGAATGTGGAGGGTACAAAATTAGGGGAGATACCAGTTGGCTCGTCAGCCAGTCCATCAGAATCACATGAATTCCCTTCCGAATAAACAAAATCATCTTCGAGATTTAGTCTATCCTCACGATCGTCTTCGTCAAAGAGGACATGAGGCGAGACGGGACAAGAGAAAAAATTAGTTGGGCTTGTGCATATGGGCCTAACCAAACCAGTAGGAATTTTTGTCACACTTGACATGGGCCCCTCTTTGGGCCCATTTAAAAGGCCCACACTTATAGAATTTAAAACACTCCCCTCTGAGTCCAGTAATGCTACTTGAGCGTTGAGCCCCTCATTGAGAACACAATAGGGTTCCTTGTCTTTGCGAGGCATCCTACCCTCATTTCTGACGCCTTTGTCAGAGCTCTTGCAACGTGGTACTTCTTGAGCGGTTGGCGTATCGCTCAATGCTTTGGGCGTAAAAGACAAAGGGTTTGGCATTGGATTCGGAGTTTGAATTGGGGCTCTCGATGTTTCTTGCTATGATTCAAGCTTTTACCCTTAGGGTTATTACCGAAGTCGTCTTTCCCCTTTCCTTGTACCTCTTCCCCCAACCTTGTTTTTCTCTCTTTTGGGTCAAAATCCCTGTCTATAAGAAACCCCTTGCTCGTCGTCTTTCCCAAAATGGCACCCTCCCGTACCAGCTCTCGACCCAAAGCTTTTAGCTTTATCACTTTTGGAGTTCGACTTTGCATGTCGTTTCTCATGGGGCTCTTGCCATTTCTAGCTTTTGTACAATTTGTCTCCACTCTCTGTTCCACTCGCCACAGTTCCCCACCAACTTCAAGGAGTTGACTTCCTCTTTGAGCTTCCTTTTGGCCCCCTCTTTCCAAGCGACGGTTCTGAATCAGCCAAACTACCCAAATCTGGTAGTGGTTGCAGATCTATTGTCTGTCGTCCATCCCGACCATTGGATCCCTTAGCCAAGCCTCGTTCTCGACCAACAGTGATCGGAGACAAATTTTTTGGTTCTGATCCCTCTGCCGCCTGGTCCTAGCGCACCTCCTTCCCTCTTGCCACTTTGATGAGTTCACGGTGCGCACGCTCAACTTCATGGGCCCCATCTAAGATCAGGTCCCACTTCGGTGAGACCACCTACTTGTATGAGCGACCGTCTCTGAGTGCAGATGGAGAAGTGGGGGAAGTGATGGTCAGGAGCTCCACCTCTGTCTCCGCTCGGTTATCAAGCACAAAGAGAATGAGGTATGACTCCTCGAATGAGAAGACTTTTGCAAACCGTGGCATGAGTGAGATGTTGGCACTCCTTATCAGTATCCTAGCTGATATGATTTCCGAGCAACGCACCGTCTTCTCATCGATATCTTCAATTGTTCCAAAATCTGAGATGATCTCTTGCAACGCATCCTTTTTCCAGTAGTGTAGTGGGACGTTATGGATCCAAATCTAAAACTTCTCGCCTTGGGGCAGCTCCACTCCCGAAACTTGGTGACCATGCAAAAAATTACATCTTGAAGTGTCCAAAGTCCACTGTGCCCAAGTCGGTGACCTTGACCATCTTCTTCGGCGATGGGAAGGACACCAGGAAATGAAGGTGGCACATTTTTTTCACTACCCAGTTCCTGTGAGCCCTTATTGGCCACTTGGAGTTTAGTGCTTGGAGGAGATGGGTCTCCGATGGGCTCCCTGACCTAACTCTGGCAACGGCACACCATTGACGGAGCCATTTTTCTACGTTCTTGATAGTGTCCAGGCTATTTGCAATTCTGATTAGAGTTGGGTTATCCGGTGATCGGCATCTGCTCACTGGGCGATCATCGTCATTGTTAGTGTCGACGATGTTCGTGCAAACATACGACAAATGCCCCCATTTCATACATTTAAGTCAACGAACCACTTTCGTGCAATCTTTTCGATAGTGGCCCAAATCACCGCAGTTGAAGCAAGGTACTGGCTTGCGTTTTCCTCTTCGTTGTTTCTTTTTGTTTTCCAACTGAGGAGGGGGAGAAATGCTGTGTCTCTTCTTTGCTTTGCTGGTAACTTCAATCCACGGTTCCCTATTCTTAACTGGAGATAACTCTACTATAATCTCGTTTGGCGGATCCCCATCTTAGGCCCGCTCGACGGTGAATTTAAGTGGAGCTTTAGCATTCCTTTGAGGTGGTAGGGGAGACTGGGGGTTGTGGTGATGGTCGGCAGTAGAGGGGATGTGTTTAGGATGGATTTGATGACTGGGAGACAGGGGCAGGTAATGTGTTGGCTGTTGGGGGTTGTGTTGATGGTCGGCAGTAAGGGAGGAAAGTTTGTGGTGGATTTGATGGCTGGGAGGCTTGTGGTGGTCTCTGTAAAGGTGACGGTGACTCTATTGAAGATTTGCAGGTGTGGGTTGAATGCGTTGAGATTTTTGCAAATGCACGACATTGTGGTTACGGTGCCTATGGTTGTACCTATCTCCGTGGGAGCGATGCTGGCCTGAGAGGTGGTCTCTTTTATGCTCGAAAGAGCCTGTAGAAGGACCCCCTCTTTGGGCCCATCCTCTGGGGGGTGGTGATTAGTGGCAATGATGACTGAGATTTCTCTCATACCAACGTTGATGCGCACTGTGGTGTGCACGTGCGGTCGAATGTCTGAGCCTCCAATCGCCCTTCTCTGGAGGGTAAACCAGCTGGTTAGGGTGGGGAGGGTGATGGTGGGTGGTAGTAGGGTTGATGAAAGAGATGGGGGGAGAGGGTAGCTTGGAGGTAGATGGTGGCTGCACAATGAGAGGGGGTGGGGGGTTCTCAGTTGCGGGAGTGGTTTGGGGAGGGGGTCGTTCACTGTGGGAGGCAGCTGACGGTGGAGGACCACCTCATTGGGCCCACAACCGCTCAGTTCCAGTTCCGATAGTGTTGCAGATGTCATTTTTGTGGGAGCTTTGTTGGGAGGAGTTTATAGGGAGGAGATGGTTGGAAAAGAATGTCGGCAGTCTAATGTAGGTACAAGTTGAGAAGGTCAAAAATGGAGGATGGGGTGAAGAGGTCCAGAGGGGGGGAGATGGAACAGAGAAGGAGATGTCGGAGGAAGGATGGGAGGTGGTGAAGGAAGAGGAGGAGGTGGGGGATGGAGGAGGGTTGTGAAGAATTGTTGTCATCGGAGAAGGAGACAACAATAGTTCCAAAGAACGTTTGATCAATTTCACTGTTGCAATGGTGGGTAATAGTTGGTAACTCCCCCCACTAGCTCTGTGGTCCAAATTGTAACGTTCATTGTTTCAGTGATATCTGGAGTAATAGATGTCCAAATTTCCTGATTCATTTTTCGTTGGAGAAATTAAGACAATTTCCTTTGATCTCTCTTTGAAACACTTTTCCAGATTCGGACTCCAACCTACCCAAAATCAGCCATCAAAGTAGGTGTAGAAAACAACTCCGCCGGAAACCTCCAAACTTAAGCAATTCTATAAAATAAAATCAAAAATAAAAATAAAAATGAACAAAAATAAAAGAAATTCTAAAGAAAGGAAAAGAAAATATGGGTTGCCTCCCAAAAAGCACCAAGTTTTAAGTCTTTAGCCGGACGTGGTAGCTGAAATGGTTATGTGATGCCAAGATCCAACATCAATAAAACCTCTTTTCTAATAATTTTCTTCATGTGTTGATTAGATATTTTTGTGCATCCCGAAAAATAGATGGCAACGGTATAAGCTCGAGTTTGAGTTTTATCTTTCTTGAAGATGGCGTCTTTGATATCCCCACCTCTTTGAATTTCAGTTGAGAAGAAAGATGAATAGATGGTGCAGCTTTTAAATATGGATTATATTCCAAAAATTTTTCTTTCACCGATTCAAGAGTTACTGAATTTGTTAAACACATTTTACAGATAAATCTTCAACTTCAGCCCTATGTGTCACACCCAAAATTAAATCAATTTCACTAACTTGAAAACATGAGTGAACTTCGGCAGGAAACTCCATGGATTTAAAGACATCAAACATTATTTGCTCATCCTCAACAATTAAAATAAGTTTTCCTTGTTAGACATCAATCAAACTCTCCGCGTTGCTAGAAAAGGTCGCCCCAAAATCAACGAAAAAAAAACACCTAGCACAACCAGAGGACTCTATCTTATTCTTGCATTGGTTTTAGTTGAAAGTGAAAATACAAACTTTTGTTCATCTTCCTCCATGTCAGCTAAAAATATGAACTTGTCTACCTTTACCAAAACATTTTCAATTATACTTCTTGGGTACTTGATAGATCTGTCCGCCAGTTGCAAAGAAACTGTAGTAGGCTTTGTTTCTCCAAGACTAAGTTTCCTGAAAATCGATAAGGCATAAGATTAATACTTGTCCCTAAATTACATAAAGCATTATCAAAATAAGAATTCCAATAGTGCAAAGAATTGTAAAACTCTCTGGATCTTTATGTTTAGGAGGAAACTTCTTTTGTAATATTGCACTACTCTCTTCGGTTAGCATAACCATTTCATGCTCCTCCAACTTTCGTTTGTTTGATAAGATATCCTTCAAGAATTTAGTATATTTAGGCATATGTTCTAAAGCTTCAATAAGAGAAATATTAATATGCAATTTCTTAAAAATACTTCAAAATTTAGAGAATTGATTTTCGAGGTTATTCTTTTTAAGTCATTGTGGAAAAGAAATATGTGCATCATAAGGTGAATTGGGATAAGTTTCAGAATTAAACTCATGAAAACCATAGGGTTTGAAGCTCCTTCATTCTTCTTAGAATGGTGGTTGGTCATCTGCTGCATTTGATCCTCCAAAATTGACTCGAACTCATCTTGCTTTTTAACCACATTTTGTTCGATAGTTTGTACTTATGGCTGCTCAATTGTTCTCCCGCTTCTTAATGTTATTGTTGTGACATGCTCCTTAGGATTTATCACGGTGTTACTGGGTAAGTTCCTGAAGTCCTCTATGTAAGAATAATTAAAATCTGACCAATCTAAGCCTCAAGGTTGCGAATTGCAGCCATATTTTTTTGTATTGCAAAATCTGTCATCTGCATGTATTGCATGAACATCTCTTCAAGTTTCGACTCCTTTTCTTATTGTGGAAAATTTTGAGGTGGTCTAATTAGTCCTTGATTGTTATTCCAAGAAAAATTAGCGTGATTTCTCTATCTTGGATTATACGTGTTTGAATAAGGATTGTCTTGTTATTGGAAGTTGGACATGTAATTTGCTTGATAGGAATGTGGGTGGGCAAATGGATTTCCCACTTGGCAATCAATACATGAGTGATTTCCTACACAATGATCACAAATAATATTAGTATGAAAAGCATTAACATTCATGTTACCTATTTGTTTTGATAAAATATCAATTTTTGCAGTCAATGTGGTAATAGGATCAATCTCAAAAACTCCAGCTGCTTTTCTAGGCAGCGTTCTCTCTTAAAACTATTGATAATTGTTCGATGTCATCTCCTCTAAAATCTCATAGGCCGCTTTATGAGTTTTGCTCATTATTTCACGTCCAGCTGCTGCATCTACCATGTACCGATTTGTAACTCCCAAACCATTATAGAATGTTTGTACTTGTAGCCAATTCGAAAATTCTTGATGAGGACACTTTCTCAATAAATCTTTATACTTTTCTTATGCATCATACAAAGACTCAGTCTCGAATTGAGTGAATGTGATAATATCATTCCTTAGCTTCACTATTTTTGCCGTTGGAAAATACTTAGCCTGAAATTTTTGTGCAAGTCCCTCCCAAGTAGTGATAACACCCAGTGATAGATAATTTAGCCAAGCCTTTACCTTATCTCTTAGTGAAGAGGAAAAAGTCTCAATCTGATTACATCATCTGATACTCCATTGTGCTTGAAAGTGTCGCAAATTTCTATAAAGTTTGCAGTGTGAACATTAGGATCCTCGTGTGATAGTCCTCCTAATTGAACAATCTGTTGAATTATTTGAATGAACACCGGTTTAATCCCCAAAATTGTTATCTTGTATAGTCTGCCTCTTAATACTTGATGTTGTTCCATTTACCGAGGGCATAACATAGTCTCTCAAAGCTTTATTTTCCTCCTCGTTAGCCATGGTGATACACTTGTATGTCTTGAAATATCGCTATTAAATAACAGAAAAATAATAAAAAATAAGAAGAAGAAGAAGAAGAAGAAGAAGAAGAAGAAGAAAAATCCAAATTAGTAATAATCTAGCAATATCAATATCAATAAAAAATAACTAGTACCCGGCAGCGGCGCCAAAAACTTGATGGGATATTTTGCAAGTGTACAAAATCTCAACAAGTAGTATAGTTTTAAATGAAAAGAGTGTCGAAATTCACTATTTTATTTTATTGAGTACTAATTATTTTATTTGATTAAGTACCGAAATTCACTAGATTAACTAATATTTGGAAAAGAGAAAATATGGTTGAAAATAACAACTAAACTACATTAAACTAAAGGAAAGAACTAAACTAATTAAGAATGATAAAAATATGAAATTTTGTTGTTTATTAATAGCAAAATTCATTATAAGGCTTTTGATTTCACCTAGTTAATCCCACACAATTCATAATTCCATGTAATAAGAAATTTTACTTTTCCAAGTCGTAGACCAAAATTCTCTAATTATTCAATATTTTATCTCAAACAACACCAAAAATATTCCCAACTAACAATTCGTCATATCTCTATACAAATTTAATTAATTGAAGACTCATTAAGTTCTATAGATTCCTTTATAGTCACATTAATCGCAATAAATTATCTCTAATTTCGCTCAATCAATGGTGTCCAATGGTGTCCAATTCTATAATTCTAAATCACAAATTACCTCTCGGTCTCTCTAAGATTCAATAAATTAAACAATAGTTGGCCAAACAATTATAAGTATTAAGAACAAAATTTAAACACACAACCATGAAAAAAATAGACAAATCAAATAACATGAAATTAAAATTGTATTCTTAAAACTAGGCTACATCGAAGCCCTAGAAAAATAAATTTAGTTCATGATAAAATTGCAAGTAACAAACATGTGTTTGGATTGCATAATAAAAATTAGAAGAGAAAAAGAAAAACTTGTTTTTGCCGAAAATACAAGCCTCGAGCTCCATGCCCTCTTCCTCTCTCCCCTTTTTGCTTTATTTCTCTCTCCCATTTCTCTCTCCTCACGCCCCTCGATTTCTGTGTTGTTCAACAGCCTTCTTCCAGCCCACTTTATATAGGATTAGGTGTAGATTTAAATAGGGTTAAGATTAATTGAGATTAGATAATTAATTAATTAGATAAAATCTATAGATCAAGATTAATCCATTAAATTTTAAATTAATTAATTAACTAACCCTAATTTAAATCCACTCAAATTTTAGATCCGGACTATTCCTTTTCTTCTTTGATTTTTTATTACAAAATTTCATTCCACCCCCTAGTTGACCATAATATTTTCTATTACTTATTCAAAGGGCCACTTTGTAAATACGTGCATTTGAGTACTTCAATCTTCCAAAAATCTTCACATAAAGTCAATTTGAATTTTTGAAATCATTATCCTTGTACTCTTCCTTAGATTTCACCAAAAATGCTCTCATTTTGTACTTATCGTTTTCATTCCTATAAAAACAAACAAATAAATAAAATTAAGTAGAGTAAGATAAATTTTAAAGAAATAAACGAGAACTCGCAACTTTAATGCGTGAAAAGAGTAATAAATTCATGTATAAATTTCACTCATCATCGGCTTCGGATGCCACACCGAGGGCGTAGCATATTGAAGCCTTGCGAAAGCTTCTCATGAGGGTCGGTCTCGGATGCTACGCCAAGAAGGCAACACATTAAAGCCTTGTGGAAGCTCCTCATGAGGGTCGGCTTCAGATGATGGGCCGAGGGCGTAGCACATTGAAGTCTTGCAAGAGCTCCTCATATGGGTCGGCCTCTAATGTCACGTTGGGAGAACAGCACATTGAAGGCTTGCGAGAGCTCCTCATGTGGGTCAGCCTCGGATACCATGCCGATGGCATGAAACCCTCCCTTTGAGGTTCGGCCTCCGGAACCATGTCGAGGGCAGAGCAAATTGATGGTGCTGTGAACTCTGCTCTTGAGGCTCGGCCTCGGAGACAATGTCGTTGGTGGAGGAAGGGTTCATTTGGCACGTGCTCATGTGTTTCCATAAGGGATCATGCACTTGGCATAGTTATCGTTGTCTTACTTCTATATGTACAACCTCAGTTTTTTTGTCACGCTCATTCGCTCTCCTTCCACTTTGACTTTTCTTTGACTACGCGCCTTCCAACCTAGACTATCGAAGATAGTGGATCGCGAGCTCATTAAGTAAAAGCGTAAGGAGATAAAGGCCGAGAAGAAGGCTCGGGAGGAGGCGAAGGCGAGGATGAAGGAAGGGGCCGACGTCAAGACTTCTGAGGGGGAGACGTAGCTGAAGCGGTCTCCTTCGGAAGTAGATGAACTCTCGAATAAGAGAGCGAAAAGAGCCGAGCCCCCCAAGCTAAGGAGGTCGAACCAAACGTCAAAAAAAGAGGGCAAAATGCCCCCTCTAGCGCCCGCGGCCGGTGCCACAGCTCGGTCAAACCTCCCAAGCAAGTGAAGGTGTGGTTTCCCTCATGGTCGGTGACCAAGACGGAGGCATCTGTCAGCTGGTCTACTACGTTGGAGATGGTTTCCCATCTTACCACTCCTTGTGACCTTGCCGACTTTGAAGGCAGAAATGAGGAGGAGATTTACGTCGGCTGGGCACTACCCTCAGTTCTGGTGAGTCTCCACATGTCCCTTGTGTAATTACAATCCTTGAGCTTAGCTAAGTGTACCCCGATGATCTTATGCAAGTGACCATTTATGGGGTCGAGATGAAATGGAGGAGAGATCGGCTTCTTCCAGATGTGCAGCATGCAGAGGATGCTAAGAAAGAGCTCCTTTCATGGGTTGGGAACCTTGAAGGGCGCCAGTTGAAGGCAGACCCAGCCAAGGAGAGGAAGGCTCGAGAGGAGCTTTCAAAGGAAATGGACCAGTTGATCTCCGAGAAGAGGGCATGGCAAGTGAAGGAGACGAGGTTGAAGAAGGAATATGAGGGGGCGTGGCCGAGATTGCCAGGGCCGAGGACAAGAGATACGAGATTGCTCTCAAAGATGTCGAGGCGAAGTACTCGGGAATCGACCTCGGCAGCCTGCCTGCCGAATCCGACGATGAAGCAGCCGTCCCAAAGGTTGGGGAGGATTCGGCAAACCACATGCCGATCATCCCTGCCCCCTCAGCCGAGTAGGAGGGCCCCGTCCCCAACATAGTAAACTAGGTCTCTTGTATTTTTGCCTTTTTTGCGTACTGGCCACTGCATTTGTATTTGTTGTTTGTTCGATGAATAAAACTTGTTTGCCTTCTGATCTTCGAATTTGGTTATCTTTGCTTTTGATCCCCGGGTCGTCTCCTCGGGACCGAGGGTGAGATCCTTGATTTCACCCGTGCTTGAAAGGTGGCATGGAAGGTCACATGGTCATGCTTGCATCACATTCTCTAACAATTGTGGTCACTGTTGTTCTCGGGAGTTGAGCGTATACCACAATACGTGCTGAGACTCCCAGGGCAAACTTCAACTGCTTATAAATCTCATTCCCTTTCACTTGATTCTCATATCACAAGAGGGAATGCTAGAGATGTTGAGTGGGAGCATCGTTATGTAAGTATTCGACCCATAGGGGGTTGGGACTCGTGCCTACAATTTTAGGCTGCTTGCCCTGGATTCCAAGATCTGAAGATTTTCCCCCCAAGACTCAAGAGAAATGTCCTATTCGTACTGGCAACCCAGGCTCATGGGAACCCATATATGACTGGGGGTATTCCATTGAGCCTCATCAGGTACACCTCGAATTTCGAGACCATATGGTTGTCATCGGTATCTGAAGGCGGGGACCGAATGTCCACCATTCGCAGTAGGCTTGAGGGCTCGCCTAAGAGGCAGGGGCGGTGAACTGGTGCTTGTTATTCGCCTGGGCGTCCATGGTGCGGCTCTCCGAACTCGCCACCCTGAGGAACCCTCAAGGTGGAAGTTTGCAGGGGTGCCCATGTCCGGTTCGTACGGTCGGATCCGAATAATTTTGCAAATATTCCTACTTGGGTTCCTTTGTCGATGCATATTTGGTTCGGGGTGTCGATGTTTCGGGGCTTCTGAGACCTGCTATGTGAAGTCAATTGTATGAGTGTTTAGCTGTAACTTTGTTGTAATTTGGTTTGATTTACCAACCGCAAATTGGCCACCGCCTTTGTAATTCTTTTACTTAATAGAAATCTTGTTGTTAACTTGTGTAAATCGTTGAACTTGTTGACTCATTTTTTTTAGGCATTGGAATAAAGCGTGGTGTCTGAGAAAACTGAGTTGTGGAGGGTCGGCCACGGAGGCCACGCCGAGGGTGTGGCGAGGTGAGACATGTTTTGTTCATGAGGATCGTCCTCGGATCCCACACCGAAGGCGTAGAGTTGAGGCTTATAAGAGCTCATGAGGATCGGCCTCAAATCCCACACTGATGGCATAGAGTGCTGAGGCCTATAAGAGCTCTTACGGATTAGCCTCGAATCCCACACCGAGTGTAGAGTGTAAAGTGTTGATGTCTATGAGAGCTCATATGGATCGGCCTCAGATCTGCACTGAGAGCGTAGAGTTGATGCCTGTAAAATCATATCGCTAAGGTTTGGCCTCGGATACCATTTCAAGAGTAGTGTCGAGGGGGGTCGTCAAGCTTCAGTAGAGCTCGGTCTCGGACGTCTTGCGAGGAATAGATCTGGGCTTCGCCAGTCACGTGTTTGCTTACGTCACTCGTAGATGCATTCATTGTGCCTAGGGAGTTGTAGCGTTGCCTGCAATAAATGTGGGAAGTCTGGGAGTTCTCTGTGGTGTCCATAAGATTCTTGCCACTGGGTGGTTAACTCATAACTTTCTCAAACTCCATCTTTAGCTAGCAATGTCTTGGGGTTCAGTGGGGCTTATGTTGAGCGGCCCTAAAATTCTTCCACGGGTTGAGTATGGTGGAGAAATGTCTGGAGAGGCTGGGCTCGACCCCACTGGGATCAGTATTCAGTTGGGGATCCATCTTTGTCCTAAATTTTGATATCTGAATTTCTTCCCAGTGGGTACCGAGGGGCGAAGACGTTGCTTTATCCTTTGCTCTCGGTACTTGGTAGGGCCTTCCTGGCTATGATCCCTTGTGCAGATGTTGCTACTTCACCTAGGCTCGGAGAGGATAGGGGGACTCCTTCTTTGGGTCAGCAGAGGTATCCCGGATTTCAGGCCCCATGTCCCTAGCCGGGGTCGAGGATGAGAGTTCCCATCATCAGAGAGAACTCAATCCCTACGAAGGACTCGCCGTCGTTCAGGGGCACGTATATGATGCATCTTTTGCATAGTGAGTTAATCCCTTGTAAGGATCGCTGACCTGCTCAGCCAGCCCAGAGCTCTTCATCATCAATGCATTCCATCTGTGATGCCTCTTCTGCACTAGAGGCATTGGGGATGGTGATAAGCTGAGGCGTATGCAGTCACGAGCCGATGCTGAAGTGCAAGACGATCACATTACGTCCTATGGGTGGCAATAGCCGGTGCTGAAGTGCGAGACGACCATAAGAGGGTTTAGGTGGTAGTTGACTTGTTTTGTTGTACTTGCCAATTGCGGACTGGCCACCGCCCCCGTTGTAACTGTTTTCCTTTTTATTGAAAAGCATTTTGCACCAACTCTTTGTTTGCACGGGCGTTCCATTTGCAAGTTGTATTTTACATATGCACCCTCGACGTCTGATGTGATCCCCAGGAAATGGGCCTGCGGGGACATCTTAGGGATTTTTGGCGTCGGATGCCACCCCGAGGGCAAAATCCTTGGAGATTTTTGGCATTGAAGCCTTCAGCATCAGATGCCTCCCCAAAGGGGGTATCCCTAGAGTTTTATGGCGTTGAAGCCTTCAGCATCGGATGCCTCCCAAAGGCGGGTATCCTTAGAGATTTTTGGCGTTGAAGCCTTCGACATCGGATGCCCTCCGAGGGGAATATCCTTAGGGATTTTTGGTGTTGAAGCCTTTGGCAACAGATGCCACCACATGGGAGATATCCTTAGGGATTATTGGCGTTGAAGCCTTCGGCATCGGATGCCACCCCGAGGGGTATATCTTTAGGGGGTTTTGGCATTGAACCCTTCAGCGTCAAATGTCGTCCCGAAAAGGATATCCTAGCATTAAGGCTGGGCCTCGGGTGCCCATTGCAAGTTATCCAACAAGTTGAATTTGCAATGAAAATCAAAATTTATTCATTTACTGCTGCAGACAAGTACATGTGTCAGCTTTTGAAGACCTCATTACAAGTGCAGACATCTAAGGGTCTTCGTGAAATTTCATCAAATGTTTTGCACTCCAGGTCCTCTTAACTACCCCGCCCCCGGGGTCTTCAAGTCGGTACGTGCCTGGACGGACTTGGAGACCCTATACGGGCCTTCCCAATTAGGCGCGAGTTTCCCCTTCTTGCTTGGTATGGATATCTAGAGTCAACTGATCACAAGATCACCTTCTTTGATATTGGTGGGCCGGACCTTCTGATTGTAACCGTTCTATCCTTTGTTGGTAGACGTTTCTTCTGATGGCCGCCCTTTCGCGAACTTTATCGAGGAGTTCCAGGTTCGCTCTGAGACCGTTTGAGTTTGAATCTTCGTCGAAGCTTATGACCCGTGGCGATGGAAACCCATCTTCCAGCGGGATTACTACCTCGGTGCCAAAGGTCAAGTTGAAAGGAGACTCGTCCGTAGGGATCCTCTTAGTCGTGCGGGCAGACCAAAGTACGTTGGGCAGCTCGTAAACCCACAGTCCCTTGGGAGATTTTCTATTCTTTCATCGAGAATTTGTCGGTTGGCATTCTCGGCATGGCTATTAGACTGGGGGTGCGAGACAGAGGAGAATCGCTACTGAATTCCTAGGTCATCGAAAAATTTTTGTAAGCCATTTTTTGTGAACTGAGTACCATTGTTAGTGATGAGGATCTGAGGAATCCCGAATTGGCAGACGATGTGCTTCTAGAAGAAGTGTTGTGCCTGGTGCTCGATGATAGTGGCCAGGGGCTCGGCCTCGACCTATTTAGCGAAATAGTCGATAACCACGATGAGAAAGCACCTTTGACTCATAGCTTTGGGGAATGGTCCAACCATGTCCATCCCCCACATGGCAAAAGGGGTTGAACTGGCAAGCAACTTGAGAATGGCTTGAGGCAAATGTCAGACCGAAGAGAACCTTTGGCACAGACCACATTTCTTTACCAGGTCGTTAGCATCTTGTAGGAGGGTCGGCTAGTTGTACTCGTGGTTGAGTACCTTCCTTGCAAGTGATCTGCAACCCATGTGGTAGCTGCTGATTCCCGCATGCATTTCCTCAAGCACTTAGTTGGCCTCCTCCGGTCACAGGCATTGGAGGTAGGGTCTACCATCGACCTTTGTATAGGAGCACTTAAAGAGCATGTCATCGATAAGCACAAACCTCTTGGCCCTGACCCTGATCCTCCTAGCCTCGAAGGCATCTTGGGGAAGTTCCCCATTTCTTAAGTAGTTCGGGATTGGATCCATGTAGGTTGGTTGCTAGGTAGGCGGGTCGAGATAGAGGACTTCAGATTTTTCCTTGTCAATTCTTGGTCGAACGAAGATTTCCACCAGGATCGTCCGATCTAGACCTACAAATTATGAGGACGCCAACTTGGAAAGGACTTCTGCCTGACTATTCATCACTCGAGAGATCCTAATGATGAAGGAGTCCTCGAAATAGGCCAAGAGGAGCTTGACCTAGGACAGATATTTGACCATCCGGATGTCGCGGCCTTCATACTCTCCGCCCACTTGATTGACGATGAGTTGGGAGTTGCTAAAGGCTTTGACCCGTTTGGCCCCTACATTTCGGGCTAGGAGGAGCCCGGCTACCAGGGCTTCGTACTCCGTCTCGTTGTTAGAGGCCTTAAAGCTGAAGCATAGGGAGTACATGTAACGCCCCGAATCCCAAATACACTGAATTCGAGATGTTCTACAGGATCTTTTCACTTTCTTTAGTACAATTTTACAGGAAAAATTTAAACTTTTCACTTACATCAGAGTTTACATCAATATTACACTTTTCTTTTGCACAGCGGAAGTAAAATACAACAATTGAAATAAATGTACAACAACATGGTACAATCTTTAAGCATCCATTCCTCTTTAACATGTCATTTACCTGCATATAAGACTGTGGGTACGTCAGTTTATTCAACCGACGATCATTATACACGGCCATCCTCTCTATGCCGGAAATTGTATAACTCAATTTTCCATATTTAGCAAACACAAACTTGTCACATTACACATAAAGGGACTACCCTATTAATGTCGTGTTGTGATTGTGCACTTAGTCCTTAATGCATTTATTTATGTTACATGACACTAATGCGCACTTGTTCGGATTCTATGCATCCCATACTACATAGGTCCGAGGGCAAGCCCTTATTCGTTCTTCATCTTTATAGGGTTCAATCCCTTGTTATGACTTAAACTACTACTGTAACTACGGTAGTGTCTTAGATGTCCTATGATCTACGAGCCCATGCCCAGGCAACCTGGAGGGGAATCCCACGCACTGACACGACGCATCGAGCAGGCAACCTATGGACAATTCAGCCTCCGCTATGGAACAATGACACCACTCATAGCCACTCGAACATCCCACGAGCGTCGCCACCAGGACGATAATTCTGGAGTAGCGCCCACGCCATGTCTTGACGCATCAAGCAGGTAGCCTGTGAATCGCTCTCACACCGCTATCCGATGGCCCCCATACTCATGTTTTTCTTCTACTTTCATCACGTCTCCACTATGTACTAGTCCTTAATCTTATTAAAAATCATGAACAAAAATTAATCTCTAGAGTTAGCCTCTCCACTAAACCGGACTTATACATTTCAACATGACCAACCTTGGTCTAATTTCATTTCATTTCATTTCATTTCTCAATGCCGGGGGAGACTTAGCTACTCTATTTCAATTTTCATTTTACAATCTTCAACTTATAAATTTTCCATGTTGAGTTCTCATACTCACATGTATATTCTCTTTTCATTTCATGATTCCTAATTTGTTCACAAGTCCATAATTGTACATGAATTTCATGCACTTAATCAATTATCACAACGAATCAAATTTCACTTTATTAACAAATGTGCATACTTCATTTTGTTCCACAAATGAGAAATAAATTGCATCAAGTCACACAACCAAGTTTCTTTTGCCAAAATCACCTTCTAATACATCATTATTATTTATTCTTATAAGCTATACTTTTTCCCAAATACATAATATAGAACCATAGCTCTAATTATGTCTTTTGTTCACAAACCATAGTGTGTTTCATTCAAATAATGCCCAAATCATTCTTATAAAATTCCTTACATTTTTATGAGAATAACCATATTTTTTTCACAATTTTTGGACATCTAGAAACCCCAAAAAAAAAAAATTTTTATATATGCCGAAGGTAGGAATCGAACCCAGGCACACGGAGAACAAAGCCAAGAGCACCCGCCACTAGGCCGATCTGTGCTGGCGGTATAAAGGGGGCGAAAATTGTATTCATTACTCTCGGGTCGGAAGTTATATGCTTTCAAAAAATGTGTGGAAAAATGTTGCGGACACAGGGATTCGAACCGATCGACCCAGAGAACCCAACCGCACACAGTGACCCTGAGCTACAAGCTCAGGTTGTCACAATACATATTAAAAACTTTTTGAATCATTTTGCCACTGTTGTTAGAAATACTCGATGTTCAATTAATCTTGGTTCATATTGCCTTTGTAAAAATTACTAAAAAAATTCCAGATTAACTCCCCTTCACATTATTTTCATATCAGCATGTATAAAATAATTTTTGTACTAATAAAATATATTTTTCACCCAATTCAATGAATCTTTTCATTATAACCACTATATTTTTCATTCTCGACATTGAATAACAATAGGTCTTCAAATCTTTTTATCCACAATTCCTTATACTATTTTTTCTGATATTAATCTTTTATTCAACATACAAATCTAATTTCTTTGAATTTATCCAACCCCAAAATAACTCAAAAAGATCTCTTCATAAATTAGCACTAACAAAGTACTAATTTTTTACATACAATTAGTGATGGTAATAAATGTATTTTCTTTAAATCAACATATGCGTCTAGTCCAACCATGTACATCACAAAATATATAGCCACTTATCAATTAACATGCTCACACATCAAACATTCAAGAAAGTTATTCTTTCAAAAAGCGTGCTCTTTCATAATCAATTTCATGCTTCCAATTTCAATTAAACTAGAATCCTTATTAGTATTTTCAAGCATCAATACTAGCATCATTCTTAAGGAAATTTAACCACTATCATGCATTTATTCTAATAAGCATGGAGAATTTTACCCACAACTTAATTTAACAATATGACCACATGCAAATTGTTCATTAACATACCAATCAATTTATGAACTAACTTTCCATTAAAAATGTAATCTTGTTAATATTTTTCATGCATTGTTTCTAATTAGAAATAGGAAAATCAAACCCACTTTATAGCCACATACTTATTGCACACAATCACACATAATTCGCATATCAATAATTCAATCAACTAGAGATCATCTTTTCAATTAAATGCGCGTTCTTATTAATCATTTCCATGCAACTTTTTGCTAATTAAATCTAGCATATATTCCTATGTTAGAAATAAGGAAAATTCTACCCACCTTGTATGGAGAGAAAACAACACAATAGCAAACAAAGTCCTTGCGAATGAATGCACCTCCTCCTAGACGATGCGCGCACACCTCCAAGCCCAAGCACAAAAACCGAAAGCTTCCCCCTTGCACTAGCCGGCCTCACCTCCTTCGAAAATGCAAGCATTCCCACACAAACTCTCACTCTTTTTTAACTCACACTATTACTAAAATAAGACTATAGTTTGGAAAGATATAATTGCATATGAATATAGTCATGGGATGGTGGTATTTATACTAGAAAACAAGTGAAATGGAGGGCTAGGATTGACTAGTTGGTTGTAGGATGGAGGGCCAAGATTAGAGTAGGAGTTATAAAAACTACCCACAACTATACAACCACCTCCATGATCACCATGACCAATTTCAAAACTCCCTCCAAAAGAATGAAACCCTGCCATGGAAAAGTGTGCATTGCACGTGTACGTGTAGTGCACGTGCATGCAACTAGGCCTAAAAATTGTACATTTTAATTTTGTATAAAAATAAAATAGTTTTAAAATAGTCTTCTACATGACAAGTTTAAATAAAAAGAAGATTAATCCATGGGCTTTAGTTTGGGCCAAAATAGTTCTTTAAAAAAATAAAATAAATAAAATACATTTTGGGCTTTTAGAAGAAGGCCTTTTAATTAAATTAAAATAAGGCTTTCTATTGTTTAAAGAAAGGCTTTTTGTACAAAATAATTTGAGAACACATATTTAAATATTTATACACATCATAATAAAATAATTATAAGATTTAATTTAACCAAAATATTGCACGTGCACACTACGTGCAAAAATAAAAATAATCTTTCATTAATTGAAAAATCAGGGTATTACAGCACTCCCTCCTTAGAATAGTTCCGTCCCTGGAACTACAGTCAAGAGCGAGGAAAACAGGAAATACAACACACACACAAGAACAAAAGATACAAAAATACAATCAAGCAAAAAGCTCAGGATAGTCCTTCAACATCCTCTCCTCAGATTCCCAAGTAGCCTCTTCAACCAAATGGTTTCTCCAGACTACCTTGACCATCGGTATCGTCTTATTCCTCAAGACTTTTTCTCGACGATCAACAATCTCGACAGGAGACTCGATGTAATTCAGGTCTAACTGCAAACCTTCCGGCACTTCAGGCAAATGATGACTCGGGTCTGGAATATAACCTCTCAGCATAGACACATGGAAGACATTGTGCACCTGAGACAACTCTTCCGGTAATTCAAGCCGGTAAGCAGTTTTCCCGATCCTTTTCAATATCTTATACGGGCCTATAAACCTCGGGGCTAACTTCCCGCCTTTGCCAAAACGAACTACACCTTTACTGGGTGATACCTTCAGGAAGACGAAGTCACCAACCTCAAACTCAAGGTCCCTTCTCCGGTTGTCTGCATAGCTTTTCTGCCTACTCTGAGCTTTCACCAACCTTTTCCTGATCAGATCAATCTTCTCAGAGGTTTGCTGTACAAGCTCAGGACCAAACAACTGACGCTCCCCAACTTCAAACCAACAAACAGGTGTCCTGCACTTCCTGCCATACAAAGCTTCGTACGGCGCCATCCCGATGCTAGCCTGAAAACTGTTGTTGTAGGCAAACTCCACCAAAGGTAAATGCCTTTCCCAACTGCCTCCAAAGTCTAGTATACAACACCAAAGCATATCCTCAAGAATACGGTTGACTCTCTCGGTCTGCCCATCGGTTTGCGGATGAAAAGCAGTGCTGAAATCTGTCTTGGTACCCAAAGCTGTCTGAAGACTCCTCCAGAAATGCGAAGTAAACTGCGCATCTCGATCAGACACAATAGTTGACGGAACGCCATGAAGTCGGACAATCTCACCAACATACATCTCAGCCAACTTGTCCATCGAAGCAGTGAGTTTCATCGCCAAAAAGTGAGCGGACTTGGTTAGTCGATCGACTATAACCCAAATCGCATCATTGCCTTTAGGACTCTTAGGCAATCCCGTGATGAAATCCATACTGATGTTATCCCACTTCCATTCCGGAATAGGTAACGGCTGTAATAGAGCTCCGGGTCTCTGATTTTCGGCTTTGACTTGCTGACAAACCTCACACTTCGCAACAAATTCAGCCACATCCCGCTTCAAACCTGACCACCAGAAATGCTGTTTGATGTCCTTGTACATCTTAGTACTCCCAGGATGTACCGACAAAAGAGTAGCATGTGCCTCCTGAAGAATACTCTCTTTCAGGTCCGCCTGATTTGGAACGCACAGCCTATCTCCGAACCACAGCACTCCATCCCTGATTTGAAATCCGGGCAACCTGCCAGCACCAATCTGCTCCTTCATCTCCAAAATATCAGCATCCACCTCTTGACTTGCAATGATCATTGCATTCAGAGTAGGCTGAAGCCTCAACTGAGCCAAAGATGCTCCCAATCCTTACAAGACAACCTCAATACATGCTCGATCCAACTCCTCAATCAGATGCCTCTGAGTTGTAATCAAACTGGCCAAACTGCTCTTGCGACTAAGTGCATCAGCAACAACATTAGCCTTTCTAGGATGATACTTGATTTTAGGTCGCATGTCCTCGAGCACTTCCAACCATCTACGCTGCCTCAGATTCAAATCCCTCTGCTGATATATATACTTCAAGCTCTTGTGGTCCGTGTACATGTTCAACTTCTCACCGTACACGTAGTGCCTCCATTGCTTCAGGGCAAAGATAATCGCAGCCAACTCCAGATCATGAGTCGGGTAATTCTTCTCATGCGGTCGTAGTTGTCTAGACCCATACGCGATTACTCTTCCCTCTTGCATTAAGACACAACCAAGCCCACGATGTGAAGCATCGCTATAGACATCATACTCAACACCTGCTCTAGGTAAAGCCAAAATAGGTGCAGTAGTCAGTCTATCTTTCAACTCCTGAAGCTCGCCTCACATTGCTCAGACCACTTGAAGCTCACATTCTTATTGGTCAGTCCAGTAAGCGGCACAGCTATCTGAGCATAACCTTGAATGAATCTCCTGTAGTATCCAGTCATCCCAAAAAAACTTCTGACTTTCTTCACTGTAGTAGGCCTAGCCCAATCTCTCACTGCCTCTATCTTCTGAGGGTCAGTTGTCACTCCCTCCTTAGAAAGGATGTGACCTAGGAATGCCACTTCAGATTTCCAGAAATCACACTTGGATAACTTGGCATACAACTTCTGCTCTTCCAGCTTCTTCAAAACTGCTGCCAGATGCTCGGTGTGCTCCTCCTCTGACTTGGAGTACACGAGAATATCGTCGATAAACACCATGACGAAAGAATCAATGAACGGCCTCAGAACTCTGTTCATCAAATCCATGAAGATTGCGGGTGCATTCGTCCTTCCGAATGGCATAACTAAGAATTCGTAATGCCCATGCCGAGTTCTAAATGCAGTTTTGTGCACATCTTCAACTTTCACTCGAACTTGGTGGTATCCTGATCGAAGATCTATTTTGGAGAAAACAGCTGCTCCTTGTAGACGATCGAACAAGTCATCAATTTGAGGAATCGGATACTTATTCTGAACAGTGACCTTATTCAGCTCCCGGTAATCGATACACATTCTCATCGATCCATCCTTCTTCTTTACCAAAAGCACTGGTGCTCCCCAAGGTGACGCACTAGGTTGAATAAAGCCTTTCTCCAACAGTTCCTCAATCTGCCGTTTCACCTCATCCTGTTCCACTGGAGCCATCTTATACGGTGCCTTAGAAATGGGTGCACTTCCCGGTTGAACAGTGATGCTGAACTCTACATCACGATGCGGGGGTAACCCAGGAAAATCGTCCAAGAACACAGTCGGATAGTCCCGAACCACAGGAATCCCTTGCACTTCCACAGGAGTCTCTTCCTTGCGGATAGTTGCCACCAGCTTAGAACACTTCTTCTTCCCTTGAAAAGTGACTTCAGGTCCACCTGGAGCCTTCACTGTTACTGTCTTGGTCTTACACTCGATGCTTGCACTGTACACCGACATCCAATGAATGCCAATGATAACATCGACTCCCAAGATAGTCAGCTCGATCAAATCAATGCCAAAGATTCTATCCCCAATTACAATCTCGCAATCAGCATAATACCGCTCAGTGGTTAAAGTTTCCCCTGACGGAGTAGCTACTGCTAAGATCTTGCCCGGAAAAATCTTCGGTTCAACTCCCAACACTTTAGCAAATTTTGGAGACACAAAAGTATGAGAGGATCCAGTATCGAACAATACAACAGCTTTCATTCCATATTCTGATGTAAAAGGTCCATCAAATTCGAAGTATAAGACATGAACTTTGAATCAACTTTCATTTCATTGAATTCCAAATTTTATACATTCGAATTGAAAACATTTTTGACATCAGAACGGAAAATAAAAGAAGCTAAGACAGTCTAACTCCTACGGGTCCTCTTCGCTGCTCGAAGTTCTTCCCGTAGTTCATCAACCTCATCCTTCAGCACATCAGTCAGGTTCTTCCTCTTTTCAAGTTCCCATACCCGGTGACTGAGAACTGAAAAGTCATCCTTTCGCTTTGCCAGTTGAGCCTCCAATAATCCGACTCTCTCTCGCAGCGTCTCTACCTGCCTCTGAAGAGAAGTCACAAGACCACTTGGAATTGGTTCTTCTTCTTCGTCAGAAGAAGAGACATCAGATGAATCCGGAGGTGGGGTGATCTCTCGGGATTCAGGCCATTCTTCACCGTCAGAATCTGCTTGCCCTGGATAGTACTCGTCCTCAGAATCAGCTTGTCCAGGATGGTACTCTTCCTCAATGATATGCCAGTCGTCGTCTCCAGTAGGGTCGAAGTGATCAGCCATCTTAGAAATAGAGAGGAAGAAGCATAAATCTTAGAGCAACACAAATGTAAGTCACTTACATTTAAATCTCTAGACTCAAACACATACTCTAATGTCCACTACTAGGGTGTCGTTCCCTATAAATTTGTACAAGTGTGGAAAGCGTAGAAAGCGTGGCTCTGATACCACTCTGTAACTCCCCGAATCCCAAATACACTGAATTCGAGATGTTCTACAGGATCTTTTCACTTTCTTTAGTACAATTTTACAGGGAAAATTTAAACTTTTCACTTACATCAGAGTTTACATCAATATTACACTTTTCTTTTGCACAGCGAAAGTAAAATACAACAATTGAAATAAATGTACAACAACATGGTGCAATCTTTAAGCATCCATTCCTCTTTAACATGTCATTTACCTGCATATAAGACTGTGGGTACGTCAGTTTATTCAACCGACGATCATTATACACGGCCATCCTCTCTATGCCGAAAATTGTATAACTCAATTTTCTATATTTAGCAACACAAACTTGTCACATTACACATAAAGGGACTACCCTATTGATGTCGTGTTGTGATTGTGCACTTAGTCCTTAATGCATTTATTTATGTTACATGACACTAATGTGCACTTGTTCGGATTCTATGCATCCCATACTACATAGGTCCGAGGGCAAGCCCTTATTCGTTCTTCATCTTTATAGGGTTCAATCCCTCGTTATGACTTAAACTACTACTGTAACTACGGTAGTGTCTTAGATGTCCTATGATCTACGAGCCCATGCCCAGGCAACCTGGAGGGGAATCCCACGCACTGACACGACGCATCGAGCAGGCAACCTATGGACAATTCAGCCTCCGTCATGAAACATTGGCACCACTCATAGCCACTCGAACATCCCACGAGCGTCGCCACCGGGACGATAATTCTGGAGTAGCGCCCACGCCATGTCTTGACGCATCAAGCAGGCAGCCTGTGAATCGCTCTCACACCGCTATCCGATGGCCCCCATACTCATGTTTTTCTTCTACTTTCATCACGTCTCCACTATGTACTAGTCCTTAATCTTATTAAAAATCATGAACAAAAATTAATCTCTAGAGTTAGCCTCTCCACTAAACCGGACTTATACATTTCAACATGACCAACCTTGGTCTAATTTCATTTCATTTCATTTCATTTCTCAATGCCGGGGGAGACTTAGCTACTCTATTTCAATTTTCATTTTACAATCTTCAACTTATAAATTTTCCATGTTGAGTTCTCATACTCACATGTATATTCTCTTTTCATTTCATGATTCCTAATTTGTTCACAAGTCCATAATTGTACATGAATTTCATGCACTTAATCAATTATCACAACGAATCAAATTTCACTTTATTAACAAATGTGCATACTTCATTTTGTTCCACAAATGAGAAATAAATTGCATCAAGTCACACAACCAAGTTTCTTTTGCCAAAATCACCTTCTAATACATCATTATTATTTATTCTTATAAGCTATACTTTTTCCCAAATACATAATATAGAACCATAGCTCTAATTATGTCTTTTGTTCACAAACCATAGTGTGTTTCATTCAAATAATGCCCAAATCATTCTTATAAAATTCCTTACATTTTTATGAGAATAACCATATTTTTTTCACAATTTTTGGACATCTAGAAACCCCAAAAAAAAAAAAAATTTATATATGCCGAAGGTAGGAATCGAACCCAGGCACACGGAGAACAAAGCCAAGAGCACCCGCCACTAGGCCGATCTGTGCTAGCGGTATAAAGGGGGCGAAAATTGTATTCATTACTCTCGGGTCGGAAGTTATATGCTTTCAAAAAATGTGTGGAAAAATGTTGCGGACACAGGGATTCGAACCGATCGACCCAGAGAACCCAACCGCACACAGTGACCCTGAGCTACAAGCTCAGGTTGTCACAATACATATTAAAAACTTTTTGAATCATTTTGCCACTGTTGTTAGAAATACTCGATGTTCAATTAATCTTGGTTCATATTGCCTTTGTAAAAATTACTAAAAAAATTCCAGATTAACTCCCCTTCACATTATTTTCATATCAGCATGTATAAAATAATTTTTGTACTAATAAAATATATTTTTCACCCAATTCAATGAATCTTTTCATTATAACCACTATATTTTTCATTTTCGACTTTGAATAACAATAGGTCTTCAAATCTTTTTATCCACAATTCCTTATACTATTTTTTCTGATATTAATCTTTTATTCAACATACAAATCTAATTTCTTTGAATTTATCCAACCCCAAAATAACTCAAAAAGATCTCTTCATAAATTAGCACTAACAAAGTACTAATTTTTTACATACAATTAGTGATGGTAATAAATGTATTTTCTTTAAATCAACATATGCTTCTAGTCCAATCATGTACATCACAAAATATATAGCCACTTATCAATTAACATGCTCACACATCAAACATTCAAGAAAGTTATTCTTTCAAAAAGCGTGCTCTTTCTTAATCAATTTCATGCTTCCAATTTCAATTAAACTAGCATCCTTATTAGTATTTTCAAGCATCAATACTAGCATCATTCTTAAGGAAATTTAACCACTATCATTCATTTATTCTAATAAGCATGGAGAATTTTACCCACAACTTAATTTAACAATAGGACCACATGCAAATTGTTCATTAACATACCAATCAATTTATGAACTAACTTTCCATTAAAAATGTATTCTTGTTAATATTTTCCATGCATTGTTTCTAATTAGAAATAGGAAAATCAAACCCACTTTATAGCCACATACTTATTGCACACAATCACACATAATTCGCATATCAATAATTTAATCAACTAGAGTTCATCTTTTCAATTAAATGCGCGTTCTTATTAATCATTTCCATGCAACTTTTTGCTAATTAAATCTAGCATATATTCCTATGTTAGAAATAAGAAAAATTCTACCCACCTTGTATGGAGAGAAAACAACACAATAGCAAACAAAGTCCTTGCGAATGAATGCACCTCCTCCTAGACGATGCGCGCACACCTCCAAGCCCAAGCACAAAAACCGAAAGCTTCCCCCTTGCACTAGCCGGCCTCACCTCCTTGGAAAATGCAAGCAATCCCACACAAACTCTCACTCTTTTTTAACTCACACTATTACTAAAATAAGACTATAGTTTGGAAAGATATAATTGCATATGAATATAGCCATGGGAGGGGGGTATTTATACTAGAAAACAAGTGAAATGGAGGGCTAGGATTGACTAGTTGGTTGTAGGATGGAGGGCCAAGATTAGAGTAGGAGTTATAAAAACTACCCACAACTATACAACCACCTCCATGATCACCATGACCAATTTCAAAACTCCCTCCAAAAGAATGCAACCCGGCCATGGAAAAGTGTGCATTGCACGTGTACGTGTAGTGCACGTGCATGCAACTAGGCCTAAAAATTGTACATTTTAATTTTGTATAAAAATAAAATAGTTTTAAAATAGTCTTCTACATGACAAGTTTAAATAAAAAGAAGATTAATCCATGGGCTTTAGTTTGGGCCAAAATAGTTCTTTAAAAAAATAAAATAAATAAAATACATTTTGGGCTTTTAGAAAAAGGCCTTTTAATTAAATTAAAAAAAGCCTTTCTATTGTTTAAAGAAAGGCTTTTTGTACAAAATAATTTGAGAACACATATTTAAATATTTATACACATCATAATAAAATAATTATAAGATTTAATTTAACCAAAATATTGCACGTGCACACTACGTGCAAAAATAAAAATAATCTTTCATTAATTGAAAAATCAGGATATTACAGTATAGGAGGATGAAGCCGTCTAGATGCTCAAGATGACCTTGGCCCCGCTGCCCTCTTTGCAAGACGATCCATCCACATAAAGTGCCTAAACTGGCTCATCTTATGGAGTTTTGGAGACCTCCGGAATGGCACATTCAGTTATGAATTTGGCTAGCGCTTGTCCCTTAATGGGTATCCTCGGCTTATAGATGATGTTGGGCTAGCTCAGCTCGATGGACCATTTGATTAGGCCGAAGGTCTCAGGTTTATGGAGGACTTGCTTTAGCGGCTGATCCGTGAGAACCTGAACAGAGTGAGCTTGAAAGTACAGACAGAGCTTTTGAGCAGCCATGACAAAGGCATAGTGACCTTTTCCATTTTTTTTATACTGGATTTCGGCATTGCTGAGGAATTTGCTGACATAGTAGATGGACTTTTGAGCTCCATGTTCTTCCCTGATTAGGACCGCGCTGAGGGCCTGCTCCGAGGCTACCATGTAGAGCTGTAGCAGCTTGTTGGCCACCGACTTGCCAAGGAGAGGGAGATTGGAGAGGTATTCTTTAAGCTGATCGAAAGCCAGTTGCTGAGGCTCCCCCTCTCTAAGTTCTTTGCCCCTCGGAGAGCCTTGAAGAAAGGGAGGGACTTCTCCCCCGACCTTTAAAGGAAATGGTCGATGGCGGTAAGACGGCCGGTGAGTCGTTGCACTTCTTTGACATTCCTGGGAAGGGCCATGTCCAGGATGGCCTGAATCTTCTCGGGGTTTGCTTCTACCCCTTATTGGCTAACCATAAAGCTGAGGAACTTTCCAACGGTGATGCCGAAGGCACACTTGGAGGGGTTGAGACTCATATTATGCATCATCAGGACCTCGAAGGCCTCTTCCAGGTCGCTCACGTAATCTCTGCCCTGGAGGCTCTTGATGAGGATGTTGTCGACATAGACCTCCATGTTGCAACCGGTCTATTCTTTAAACACCAGGTTAACGAGCCACTGATAAGTGGTGCTTGCATTCTTTAACCCGAAGGTCATGACCTTGTAGCAGTAGAGCCAATAATCGGTGATTAAAGCCGTCTTTGGAATGTCCGGGGGGTACATCCGAATCTGGTTGTAACCAGAGTAGGCACCGATCAGGCGTCGATGCTGAGAAGGGGGAAAGGGTCTTTCAGATAGCCCTTGTTGAGGTTGGTAAAGTCGATGCACATCCCCCATTTGCCATTGGACTTTTTGAGCAGCACAATGTTAGCTAACCACTCTGGGTAGTTGACTTCCTGGATGAATCAGGCAGAGAGGAGTTTGCCGACTTCCTCCTTCATCACTTGTTTCTTTTCGAGGGCAAACTTTTAGTGTCTCTGTTGTATCGGCTTGGAGTCCGGGTGGACAATCAGTCTATGAATGATGAGGTCCTCGGATATTCTCGGCATGTCCGAGGGTGTCAAGCGAACATGTCTCGATTCTGGTGGATACAACGGATAATTTTCCCTTTAAGGGCAGGGGGAGGTACTTGCTCATCTTGAAGCATTTGACAGGTTTGGCCTTGGAGAATGGGATCTCCTCCAGCTCGTCCACCGGCTCGGTACCTATTGAACTTCGGTCTGATGGGAGCTCGACCGCTTCGAGAAGGAGGACAACACCCTCCACTATGGCTGTGTAATAGGCCTGAGCTACCTCATGATTTCCTTTGACGACCCCGACCCCAGACTTGGTTGGGAACTTCATGCGCATGTGGTAGGCCGAGGGTACCACCTGGACGGAAGCAAGGTCGAGTCAACCGAGGATGGCGTTATAGGTGGCTTTGACATCGACCACCATGAAGTCAGTCACCTCCGTTCGGGAGGCCAGGAATTTTCCTGCGGTGATCCACGGTAACGATTCCCTCGATCTGCTCTGGGGCACCGGAGAAGTCGTGGAGGGTGTACCCTACTTTTTTCAGCCTCTCCTAAGGGAGCTTTAAGGCTTTTAAGGCTGTTAGGAATAAGATGTTCACCAAACTTCCATTGTCGATGAGGATATGGTGAACCTCGTGATTGGCAAGCACAAGACTTATGACCAAGGCATCACAATGCGGGACTCAGACACCTTTGAGGTCTTTGTTCGAGACAGAGACTTCCAACCCGAGACCCCGGGGAGGGGGGCAATTGTGAACAGAGTTTACCTCCCAGATGAAGGCCTTACTAGAGGAGCTAGACTCTCCCACCATGGGCTCGCCATGGATGCAGTGGAGGATGGCCAGATTATCAGTATCATGATGTTCAGGCTCTAGCTCTGGATGTTTGTTCGCCCCCCGAGAGGGCGGAGAGGCTCTCGGGCCATTCTGATTGAATTTGGCAAGGTACCTTTTACGGATGAGGGCCTCGATTTCTTCCTTGAGAGCTTGGTAGTTATCAGTGTCGTGGCCATGGTCCCAATGGAAACCACCGTAGAACCTTCGGTCCCTCTTCTTGTTGGGATTGTTGGACCGAGGATGGTGTTGAAGTATGTCATCATCCTCTATTTCCATCAGGATGGTTGAAACGCTTGCATTGAGCGAAGTGAACTTGTCAAACCGCGGATGCAAGGGAGGCATTTTTGCCCTGAGGCATCTTTCTGGGCCTTCTTGAGAGGCTCGGAGTTGTCTGCAATCTTTTTTCCTTTAGTGGAGGATCCCTTCCGACTCCCGAGATCGAGGGCCTCTTCAGTGCAGATGTACTTCTCGCACCTATGGAGGAGTTCGGGGAAGTCCATGGGAGGCTTTCTTGCTAGGGAGGCTTTCAACGAGTCATCGCGGACATTGTGCGGAAAGGCCGCTACTGCTACCCCTGCGTCAAGGGAAGAGATCGACCATGCTTCTGTCGTGGACCTCTGGATGAAATATCTGAGGGATTCTTTGTCCTTCTGTTTGAGGTCCAACAAGGAGGTGCTCGTCATCTCGGCCTTTCGGCTGGTCACAAAGTGAGCTAGAAAACTCTCCTCGAGCTGGTTGAAGAAGTAGATCGAAACGGGGGCGAGTTTAGTGAACCATTCTCGCATGAGACCCCTCAGAGTGGTCGGGAACACATGATAGAGAAGGGGATCTGAGGTGCTATGAATCATCATGAGGGTTTTGAAGCCCTCGATGTGATCAGCAGGATCTGTTTCTCAATAATAGGTCTCAAACACTGGGTGTTTGAAACTCCTCGGGATAAGAGCATCGAGGATGTGAGTAGAGAAGGGGGGCCTGTTCGGCCGATATCCCTATTCGAATTGCCTCCCACCTTCGGCAACCCGACCAAGGCGACCTACCATTTCTTGCCATCGCTTGAAGATGGGGTCTTCCCGTCCCTCAGATCGGTTTGACCCGTAGGGCTCATCGTTCCCATGCTCGGGTCCTCCTCTTCGATCAGTGCATTGCTCGGTTCGGGTCTCACCTCGGAGGGCCCGGAGGATTTCGTCCCAAAATTCATGGAACTTTGCTCCCATCACGTGACCTCCATCCCCTCGATTGTTCGAGGGTCGGTGGTCCATCGGGGAGCAACTGTGCTCCCAGTATGGACCATGAGAGGAGCGCTGACTCTAACTCGGATTGTGGTTCGAGGGCTCCCCTCTGTTCCGGGATCAGTTGAGACGATTTTGGAGGTTGTCTTCATTCTGTCGGTTGTTGATGACATTTCTTAGGTCAGACACCACAGGATGGGTGACCTCACGTGCCACCAAGCGGGATGCACTCGGGGCGGGCTTCTGCAGCCCTCGGTCATGTGGTTGCCAGGATCCTTGGGTGGCCGCTCGACTTCGCGTCGAGCACAGAAGAGGAAGTGGAGGGTCAAACTAATGACCCTCAAGTGGAGTCTTCTTGGCTTTGGAAGCCATAGGAAGTGTCGGTCACAGAGTAGAGTCTGAAGAGGAGGCCCGGATCTGCGTTTCCCACATATGGCGCTAATCTGATGTTGCTTGTTTTCGGATGTGGGAGCAACAGATAGTGTGAGTTCTTTCAGGAAAAAGGAAACTCAAATCTCATATATATATATATATATATATATATAGAGAGAGAGAGAGAGAGAGAGAGAGAGTCCCCTTCGGTTGCACACTACTTTTGATGAGCACTCCGTGAGCACTCCCGAACTAGAGACCCTATGAAAAATCCGAACCGTTCATATTGTTCTATATGCCTTAGATAGCCTAACAATAAAAAATCAAGTAATTTGAAGTTCATTTGCCCATCCATCATGCTGTTAGAATTTTCAGCCATACAATTTTGTGATGATGTAAATCATGGGTAAATGAACTTCAAATTACTTGATTTTTTATTGTTAGACTATCTAAGGCATATAGAACAATATGAGCGGTTCGGATTTTTCATAGGGTCTCTAGTTCGTGAGTGCTCACGGAGTGCTCACCAAAGTAGTGTGCAACCGAATATATATCTCTCTCTCTCTCTCTCTCTCTCTCTCTCTCTCTCTCTATATATATATATATATATATATATATTCTAAATAAATAGAATAGAAGAATTAGTTTGGGCCATAAATTAATTAAATATTAATTCATAACGGGGGCTTTGATTAATTGGGAATTATTATCAAAATGACCCAAGGTTGGCATGCATGCATGCATGGCATGAAGGTGTAAGTGAGTGTGATGTGGGGATTTAAAATCCCACATAGACCATGAATAGGAAAAGTTGAGTGTGTATAATAGATTGCCTAAGATCAAGGAGTACCAACAAACTATAGCACCTTTTGTAAGACAAGTCTGTGGTGAGCCGTTGATATGATCACTCTTTTGCGTGCGCACACGTAGCTGCGTGCGCAACTAAGCCGGGCTCGGAGCGTTACATCTCGTCCACCGATCTAACTCTGTTGTGAGATTGATGTGATGGATTTGGTGGGTCTAGGGCGTTCGACCATAGTCGGACACCTACAAAAAGGTCTAAAATATCGGGAGGACTCCAAGCGATAGACCTTCCGATGCTCAAGTCAATAACCAGAGGATTAAATGAGGCATAAGTGATGAAATTGTGATTACCTGATTACTGTAGAGGTAGGGTTGTATTTATAGACGTGAGAGCCTAATTGGGGAATAATCCCGGATCCCCTAATTTGGGGTTGCAACCCGATCCACGTTGGATTGGATTTGGGTGATGGGCCTATAGTCGACCCACAAGCTATTATGAGATTTCCCTGAGATTCGTGTCGGGATCGAGTGGTGCAAATCGTGTGATATTTTTACCCTTATCATTATTATATACCAGCTCGAAACAGTGATGGATACCACATGTATCTCAATTGTATCACCATACATCAAGTGGAAACCTAAACTACCTCAGAAGTCCAAAAAAATATGTTGGGTTTATGTCTTGTGTAACACCCCGCAAAATTGGAAATTACAATTTTGCCTCTGGGTGTTACGCACGTATATTTTATAATGTGTTTTACTACATATTTTGGATTCGTACTATTTATACATTTTCCGTGTTGATTTTTCCTATTTTGAGTCAGCAAAAATATAATATTTCGATATTTGTATTCTACGTGCTTTCTACGTGTTTTCAATGCACATATTAATTACATAATTTTCCGCCGCTACGGGTGGTAATATCTGAGTTTCAATTATTTATGTTTTCAAATATATTTTCATCTTCCCCCTATTTTGATTAAAATGCATTTTTCGATTTTCTGCATGTATTTTCTACGTGTTGTGATTTCATCATGAAATATATATAAATTAGTAAATATAATTTTGCTTATATTATTTTCGATTATATTTAATATTTTTTTCATCAATAAAATTGATTTCGCATTTTTGGTATTTTATGTGCGACGCACGTGTTTTCGAAAAACGTACTAAAATACATTTGTTTTCAAAAAAATTTCGGTGTGTGTGTAACACCCGGAATTTTCAAATAATATATATATATATATATATATATATATATATATATATATAAACAGTATATACATTAATATATTATAAGTTAAGAAGAAAAGAAAAATATTTGGATATGTGGCAGTTTGTATAATGTATAATGGCATTGGTGTATATGGAATGAATGGATGATGGAGGGGTCCCACGTGACCAGTAAACAACCAAAGGAAATGTGCACATGATGAGGGCTATTAAATGCTTGGAAGTGTATGAATATGGTTAAATATGTGAATAAATATGTGAAGGTAGAAGGGCCCACGAGTGCAGCACTTGCTGCTTGTGCATAGCGCCATAACATGATGACGTGGCAACACCACATGGGGGCCCACCTTGGGTGAGTGAACAACAGCATTAGATGCTGTTGCTACAGCCCGTGAATAAGAAGAGTTGGCCGGTTTGGCAGTTTTGAAGAAGAAAGGATGGGAGTTGAGTTTTGAAGAGTGGGAAGATGAAGAGTTGGGAGTTAGGGAGGTTAAGAAAGTGAAGAGGTGATAATTAATTTTTGTAATTTATTAGGTGTGTAATTTTATAAATTGAACCCTAGAAAAATCCTATAAATAGCCTCATCCTTTTTTCTTTTGTCCACACCCAAAAAAAAAAACTAAGAATAAGTAAGAAAGAAAGAGAGAAAAGAAAAGAGAAGAAGAAAGAAAGAAAGAAAAAGAAAGAGAGAAGAGAGTTTTGTGCTTGGAGGCCATTGCTAGGAGGAGAAGAGGAATTAGGAGTCTTGGAGCTAGAAGTGGTGATCATTCTTTCAATTGTTCAAGCTTTCAAGGTGGGTGTTCTCATGCTTTCTAATCTTAGAACTATGCATGCTAGTAATAATAAATGAGTAGTATGAAAATTTTGATTATGATACATTAGAACAATCTATGCTATTGGATGTGGTGAATAATAGTGAATCATGTTATGATTAGTAGATTAAATTATAACTTGTTAGTAATAAATGAGAAAAGAAATAATTGATTATTTTGTCATGCACTAATAATCATGAAAGAAGAAATTATTGATTGTATGAACACTTGTTACAAATTCTTCTTTTGATGAGCAAATAAATTTTTTTAAAGTGAAATTGATACTATTGATTTCATTTAGTAAGAATAAACTATTTGAAAGTGAGTCTAAAGAGCTAGTGACAGTAGAGTTAAAAAAAAAAAAAAAAAAAACAGTGAAGTGAAGTTGAAATTAAGGTCTCACACGGCTTTCAAGATGGCTTCTCGCGATCTCCTTAATCAACAACTTGTACTATTAGTGAATATCTAGTTATACGGCTCTGATTTGCACTTCTTATACTTTGTTTCAATGACATTTAAAGTGTTGTGCAACATCTATCTAGTATTATGATTACTATGTTTAACTTTTGTTTCACTCCCTATTTTTATTCAATCTTATTTTATTTCTATGATTGCTTTATACGAAATTGTTTACTGTTACAAAGTAATACAAATTTTCTAGTTGATTAAAATGATGAACTACATTCTTGTAATAAAAGAGAAGAAAGAGAGATTTGAAATTTAGATATTATTAAATATAAGTTTTTAAACACATGAATTTCTGTAATAAATAAATTTCAGTCTAAATAAACTATTTGGAGACTAGTGGAGAAGATTGATCAAATGAAAAATCTAGTTTTATGAAAAACAATAAAATAACAGAAAATTGGGTCAAAAACCCACGAAACGAGTTTAGGGTGTTGGGCGCAATTGGCCTGTTGGCTCGGCCGTGCGCTGCTTCCTTGTTGGGCCTGGGTTCGATACTCAGTATGGCCGAAACATTCCTTTTGTATATTTTTTTTTTATGAACATTAGATTGAGGAAGATGTGTAAAGGTTTTTAGTTTGTAGTTGTGACAACAAGTCCAAATGGACTTAGTGGTTGCGTGTGCTTCTTTGGTTTGCTGCCTGGGCTTCACGGGTTCGAAGCCCAGTGTTATCATACATTTTTTTTTTAAATGGGATTAATTGTAAATTAAGAATTTCTAATGCTAATTAAAATTTGTGAAAAGACCTGCTGTTTACATAATATAAGAGATAGTTTTGAGATTTTTAACAACTAAAAAGGGAAATTTTTGAGTAAAGATTTGAGAATAAATTCTAGAATTCATGTAAAATGAAATGAAATTGGTTGAAAATATAGCTTTAGAAATTTTGGAGAAAATAATAGTAACTTCGAGATGGATTGATATTTGTCTTCAAAAACTAAATTGTTGAAGAACATGATTTGCATCATTAGAAGAAAAGTAAAATGTAGATTTGTAAATTAATTGTCTTTGATGGGATTATTCATTTGTGTTGCTTACTTGATTATTTAAATTGCAAATGAGATTGCAAGTGATAAAATCATGTTTGTGAAAGGGATAAATTTTTGTTGAATGGAATGGTTTCATGAAAAAGAATTATTATTATGAATAGTGTTAAAATGAGACATAGAACAAATTATGGATAAGTTAGAGACATGAATATAATAAGTTAGGACATGATTATTAAAGGGTATGTGTACCCATGTTTCTTGTACATGAAAGATTTATGATTTAGGACTAGTAAGACCTCGGTTACCGGTAATTTTGAAAGAATGATTTTGAGACTTGATTTCGAGATAATGTCGTCGGGCGATCTCGTATTTTGTGAATAAATTCGGTATGAGGTAAAACTGATTCTAGGGTGATAACATATTCATGTCTTGAACTAAAAATAATTAGGCACTTAGGTGAAGATGTAATAGACTTGTGCAAACATAAATGGGTGCTTTTATATAATCGGCGGTGGATCTCCGTGGCTATAGACCCAGTTGGTGGACTGTGGTTGCTCCGTAGGAGATGGACTGTATTTTATCCGGAACTTAGGGTAGTCGGCGGATGTTTACCATACTCCAAAGAATATGTATATACCGGGGCTAGAGGGGCATTTACGGGATTATTCTCACGATATAATAGCCAGGGAGGCTGGGATATGTTATTATAGCCAGGGAGGCTGAGATCCGTATCTGTGAAATAACTCTAAAACTTGTTTTATTACTGGGTTGTCTCATGGCGAGGGATCGAACCCTTCAATATGGAGTACGTAGGCACTTGCCCTCGGACCTATGTAGTATGGGATGCATAGAATCTGAACAAGTGTGCATTAGTGTCATCCTAGTGTTGATTTGTGTGTATTAGG
>JACEHZ010000066.1:0-50000 GCA_017893485.1 Hemerocallis citrina | reverse complement strand
TCTGTATATGTATCCACCCCAATCTCATTTTCCACTTTGCTTTCACTTTCTAACCTCTAGAGCTTCTCTCTCTAGATATTGTTTAGTCACTGACGGTAGTTTCTTTGGCATGCTTTCTAGCACCAGCAAACAGGTTATTACTTTTAATAGTATGTCGAGGGCTCAATCTAATTCATTGGCCTCCATGTCCAACTTTGGCGATGCTTACCGTATCAGCGAATCCTCGAATTGGGAAGCATTTGAGGAAGGAAAGATAGTTCGTAATCCTGAGCCACTCAGGGTTCGCAAGCCCTTCGTCGTGGAGTCGAGTGACTCGGAAGAAGGTGTTGAAGAGGTAGAGGCATTTGGTGGGGGTGAAGTGGATGAAGAGGGAGGATAGGAGCAGGATGAGGGCACAGAGGAAGTGGTTGACGACTATTTTGATTCTTCTGAGAAAACTTCACCGGGTCCGCCAACCGAACCGTTTAAGTCGAAGGTTATTCAGAGGAGTAAGCGAAAATGGACCCTTCCAGACAGCCCTACGAACCCACCCAAATTCTTCCCCAAACACGGACTGGACGTCCCCTATCTTCAGCAACCAGGCTTGATTAGGATGTACCCGGATGATCTCGAAGATAAGGTTCGGTACGGAGTGCAGCCCTCCTCCCCGAGCAGGCCGAAGCTAAAGATCGATGATGAGTAGTAGATTGTTGTGGTGAGCACTGTTAGGTTTCATTGGCAATCATAGATTGAATACACTGCAGAAAAATTACAAAATATTAAAACCTAGACATGGATCCATGCGAAAACCATAAAACGTGTTTAGGAGTTATACCTTAAGGATGGATCTGCTATTCCAAGATATGTCGATCACAGCACTGCAATGTTGCGGTGCCTCTACGGTATCCACACGAACGGATCAAAACTAAGCTTTCCTCATGCCGCGGTGCTAGCTGTGGGATGAGGCTGTTCCTCACGATCTCTCTCTCACAATTTCTGTAACGGATAAGGTTTTCTCATGCATGACTTTTTCACATATATGTATCATATATATAGCTGCAGTAAATCAACACTAAGAGAGTAACGAACTTGTTGGGCCCATAATCCGACCTTGGTTTGATTCGTGTGTAGGCCTTTGAACTTTAGTCAACCCATTTAATCTAATCAAATGTCCAACCAATGTCCGGAGTCCAATTCTTACTTGGATTCCCAATTAAATTCATCTTATGAATTTAAATCCCAATTTTAATTCATTCTAAGTGTGTGACCCTATTGGTTCCCATTACGTTGACAGTGATACTAAAATCATATTCTAGTATTACAAACGGTGAGCAGTATCAAGCAATACATCACTGCTACCCAAGTAGTGGGATTGTCAGTGACTTGACATAACCTATCCGTGACCAATGTTACCATGTAGTGTAGTCCTTTTGTCCAGATATCTTAATTGACCACAACGCATAGAGTGCGTCACCCTTGTATAGTTGAATCTTTGGTTTCTTGATGTCCGAATAGACTTACTAAAATAAATGAGCTCAATATCTCATATTGACTCATTTGAGCACGGCCATGTATTTTGCAGTCTCACTCAATTAAGTGGCCCGTAGATAATGCTCTTGTTATGTAAGAAGGACAAATCTTATCTAAGTCACTCACATCCCTTCGCATTCCAATAATCGACTTTATAATCACCTTATTACAGGTAATATTTGACGACATTAAAACATATAACTTCTCATGTAGGAAACCGTAGTGACTTCAAGTCAAAGGACTACATACATCATGGTCACTGTGTGAATCGCTTATGATATTCACGTAAGGATCTATGCAGCGCTCTCATGGTGGGTCGGTCCAGTACATTATTACTCTAATATGTATCCATGTGAAGACTTGATATCTCATATCCATGACCCGTAAGATATGGTCATCAGTCTGCGCACATACTAGTCTCTATGCACAATTGTTGTCCTAATTCACAATAATACTTGACTAGTGACATTTAAGTATAGTGTTCTGATTACAACCAATAGGATATCACAATCAAGTCATGCACTTGATATCCCTTGGTATTGAACCTACTATTCTAAGGACTTTATTATGCTCATTTAATCATAATAAATAACACAATAAATAAATTGCCTCAAATATGAAATAAATGTCATAATGAAATGTAAACTAGTAATGTCAATACACAATTGGCCTCTAGGGCATACACCAACAAGCACTGACCTTCCCGTGATACGGACGAGATACTTTATTCCTTCGGAGTATGAGTTGATGGTGCCGAACGCTGGGCTTCGACCGGAAGACACCTTGTTCGAGTGGTTTTGCATGTTCCCGGTTGATGCATTTGATTCAGGGCTAAGGCTGCTCTTGCATCCATTTGTGAAGAATGTGTTGAACTGGGCCGGTCTGAGTCCCATGCAGTACTGAATTCTTGAAAGCAGCTTCTGTGCTACATGTTGCTTAGCGAAAAGAGGGGCGTGCCACTGAAACTGAAGTAATTCTGAGACGCCTATAGTAAGAGTTCGTCTTCGACTCATGAGTGTACATATTTGCATCTCCCCCCTCCCCCCCCCCCTCCCTACCACCGGGTTGTTCATGGGTCACCCAGATTCAATTATTGGTTGGAAGAATCGGGACTTCATCATTCGAAGCCCAACTCCGTGGGCTATCCCGACCGCATGGGCCTTATACAAACCAAACCTGAAGCCTCCGAAGGGGAAGGAGCATATGGAAGAGGAGTGGGGATATGTGGGGAAGGTCGCTGGGGGCAAAAGTATTCATTGGTAGACCGTGCATGAAAGGCACCTGGCCCAGATTGGACTGAGCCCTACCGACCCATGTATGTTTTTCGTTTCATTTTTTCTTGCATCTTTTTTCTTTCGTCCTTACAACTTGCCTTTTTCTTGCAGCAATGGACGATGCGGCGATCGAGCAGAAGAGGGCCGAGTTGGAGAAGAATGCTGCCCAGCAGTCAAAGAAGAAGAAAAAGGCTCCTCAGGGGGCTCTGAAGGGGCTTCGGATCTAAAATCCAAGAAGTCGAGGACCTCCGTGGTACCTGGGACCCCGAAACTGACGAAGATGGCACAGAGATCCAGTAACGTCACGGTTATAGAGCTGTTGACGAAGGGCATCCCGCCCCTCAAGCCCTCAGCCGGGAGATCGTGGGCGAAGCGTGTAACACCCCGCAAAAAATTGAATGATGACAATTTTTCCCCTCGTGTGTTACGCACGTATATTTTGTATTGTTACGGGTAATATCTGTAACCTTATTAATATACATGTTCTACATATTTTATATTTTGACTATTTTTCGTTCTCTCAAATTTATTTTGTATTGATACATGCATTACACGTGAAGTTTTATGCACATTTTTATTTCCCAAAATTTTCTAGAGTCATGAACATTTCTTCTCTTCTCATTTTGTCACTATTGTATAATTTATTAAATCCAATAGGCCTAAATCTATCTTTTTAGCCCACTAAAAATTAATTATAAATAGAAGCCAAAGATTAATTCTACATTTAAATACACATTTTAAAGTCTAGTACACTTGTCATGTAACACACACACATACATCTAATAACAATTAATAAATTAATTTATATGAGAAGTGGTGTGCACATAGGGTGCACGTGCACATGTTGTACACTAGAGAAGTGGTAGGCCGGCCATACATGGGAAAGATGAGAGTGGAGGTGGTTGTGAGTGAGTGGAGAGTTATTTTGGGTAGTGGGGAGCTTTTTGAACCACACAATTATCCTATAAATACCCCCCCTCATTTAACATGAACAACACAAACTAAGCATCAAAAATTAAAAGAGAGGAGAAGAGAGGATTTTCGGTTTTTCATTTGCTAAGGAGGAGAAGACCATTTTGTGTTGGAGCTTTGAAGCATTTTCTAGGAGTTCTACTTCTTTTGCATCAAGAAAGAGGTGAGTGTTCTTGTTGCCTTCTAATTTAGTAAAATTTATGCATGCTTAATATTTTTACATGAGTAATTGCTATTCTAGTTGGTATGTTGAATGTAGAAATTTTCTAGAATGTAGATTGAACTTTATTAGTGATTGTTGTGTGAATTTGTGCAGATGCTATTATGTTCCAATTTGATTACCAAATATTCATGCTAGTTAGAAAGAATGTGGAGGCAGGAACTAGTGTCATATATGAATGGAAATTTTCTAATCTTTCTAATTGATAATTGATACATGTTAGATTATTCATGTAGAAGTCAAATTTAAAGTTGTATGTGAATGAAACTTTAATGATTCTATTATGGTAAAATTTTATGAAATGAGACACATTGGAATTAATTTAAATTATATGTATTATATTAGTGTAGATTTTCCCAAAATATAATTTGATGAGGAACAATAGTTTATGCAATTAAAAATATAGGAGTATTAGTAGATTAATACAGATTTTGGGGATAAAATTTCATTATTGTTAAAATAAAATTTTTATAAGGTTAATCTCGTACTAATACTCAAATTATAGGGGAAAGTGAAACCTGGAAGCAATTAGAATTATTAATGCATGAACAATTAGAAATCGGAATTGTTTCAAAAGAGGTTTGAAACAGAGCAATGAAATAAAAGAATTTTAACACCTATATAATTAGGGCTCGCCCTTGGGTGTATTGGTCATGGCGCGAGTCTTGGGCGCTGTGTACAGTCGCTCGGGTCGTGGGTTCGAGTCTTGGGAGGCTCTTTTCTTTTTACAAAAACTAAATTTTATAGATTAACAGTAGATTGGAAACAAAATGAACTGAAGGGGCTTTCAATCACTAGCCGCGAGTGGCCTAGTGATTAGGGACTTGCAGGTTGGCTTGCTGTTCCTCGATTCGATCCCGGCCATTCACATTTCTCTTTTATTTATTTTTTTGGGGGGTTTTTCATGTCATAGAATTTGGGAAAAAATATAATAAAATTCTAAAATATTATTAAAACTTTCGAAATAATTCCACATTATTTTTAAGATATATTTGTGAGAATTATAGGTGATATTCACATTGAATAATAGACTATGATGGAATAAAAATATAAGTATGATATTTTAATATGAAATTCCTAGTCTTTTTTATCTTAAAGAACCTTGCATTAAAGATGTATTTGAAATAAAGAAATGTATGACAAGTTCTATTAACTAGAAAGGCATTGAATACACTTGAAGTGAATAGTTTGGGGTTGTTTACAAGAATTTTAATTGTTTCAATAATCATTGAATGCTGAAGTTGGTTACTTCATGGTTGATAAACCTAAGGGAAATGATTAAAGAAGAAAAAATGAATAATGAATAAGTTATCTATGATGAGGTTAGATGTAACCTATGTGATCTCTTTTGAGATGGTTGTTTATTCTAGAGTGAGCGAGACCCAAAATACTGGCAGTTGTGATATATGGAATTTGAGAAGTAACTAGTATGGGTTGACTTTCTCTTGAGGAGTAGCCAGTGTGGGCTAACTTTCTTAGTGTTTTGTTTAAGACTGGTAGGTCAGCGAACTCTAGGTCTCAATAATTAAACCTAAGGACAAGCACTAGAAAAAGAAGATATGATGAAGCTCGGGCAAACGTGAGTGGGCTCTCTATGGTCGAGTGGATGTATTCCGGGACTATGGTTACAGTTGGGCGGATGTATTCCGGGAATGGGCTCAACATGGTCGGGCGGATGTATTCCTGGACTATGGTTATAGTCAGGCAGATGTATTCCAGGACTGGGCTCAACATGGTCGGGCAGATGTATTTCGGGACTATGGTTACAGTCGAGCGGATGTATTCCAGGACTGCGAGTTTTATCAAGATCAGTCTCAATTATTTCCGGGACTATGAATAATCTGGCGAATGTACTCCGAGATTATGTCTAGTCGGGCGGAAGGGAGACTAGTCTCCAGTGTTCTGAGCTAGAGCGATGCTTATGGGATGTTTGCGCGATGAGGGTTCTGTAAGATCGGGCAGATGTACTCCAGCACTGGAACTTATACTTGTGGAATGTCTAAATCTAGTTTTTGTCACCGTAGTAGGATTTCATGGCGAGGGATTGAACCCTATAACGAGGAGTACGATAAGGTCTTGCTCTCGGACCTATGTAGAATGGGATGCATAGAATTCTAACAAGTATGCATTAGTGTCATCGTAGTATAAAATCTGCATTAGGCATTAAGTTTATTTCATACATTGACATGTTTAGGATAGTCACATTTACTCTTTCTGCATTCAAGTGTGTGATTACTAAGGTAATGAGATCGCTGTATTATAGCATTGTGTCAGTTATATGCAACTGACGTGCCTACAGTTTCCTAGTTGCAGGATTGGACTTGGCATGGACTTGCAGTCATTATGAAGAGCTGTTACAAGATTGAAGAATTTTTATTATTGTATATCATGTTGTATTCATTTAAATTTTGTTGTGTAGATGTAAAGAACATGTTGTAAAAGTTTTAAATTCCTTGTATATTTGTACGAATTTGAAGTAAAAGATCCTAATTTTGCTACAAATTACATGTATTTGGAATTCGGGGCATTACAGAGCGGGTCTTACGTCGTAGGCCCCCGACTGGTCCGTGAAGACAGCAGACTCACTGATGGAGGGACTCATAGCGTTCGAGTCGTTGGATCACCTCGCCACACCTCGCAACCGAGACAACCGAGTCCTACTACATAAGGTGGTCTCAAACGGAATTGGTGGTAAGTGCATAATGAATTTCACAACAACAAATGTCCTTTTCTTTTCTTCTAGTAATTTTTAAGTCTTTTTCACTCATTTATAAGTGGAAATTGTCAGGTCACAGTTGAGGAGACTACACGGTCAGGAGTTCTAGCGGAGGTGAAGAACGCTCAGCGTTATAAGCGAGAAATGAAGTACCAGAAGATGTGAGCCAAATGCGTCGAGGCTCGAGAATGTGCCCTTCAGGCGGAGCTGACCTCTATGGACGAAAGTCAGGCTAAGTGGAATAAGGAGATGGAGACGAGGATCAAGAAGAAGCTCAACGATGTGAGAATGGCCGCCATGGACAAAGTCATCGAGGCCCAGAATAAAATGTACCAAAGGGTCATCGAGCATTTGCTCTGCAAGTACCTTCAGCTTGATATCGATGAGTTTCACTATTCCATGAAGTTTAATGAGGTCCCGCTAACCCCCGGGGGGGAAGAAGAGGAGGAGGACGATGGTCGCCAGCTTGGTGAGGAGGAGGAACAACCGGCGGTCAACCCCAAAGTCGACATCACGGGGAATGAAGAGCTGCCCCCCTCCCCTCAGCAGTAGCTTTCTGTAATGCCTAGGATCCCCATTTTCGGACATCCATGACACAACCAGAATCTTTGCCTTCAAATGCATCTCAACACAGTAAATAACACAGAAATTAAAAACTTTTATTTGCCATCAGAGTTATTACATCATTAATTACAACCGTTGTCCTGTTCTTGAACAAGGACTACAAATTACATTAACTTGTTATAGATACTATAATGTAACGATTACCGTCTGCCACCCAGAACGGTAACCAACAACTCTCTACTGGAAGCTCCACCGAGCGGTCATACTGCTTCCCTGAGATGCACCCTGTAGCTCGAACCTTCTGCTGCACTACTCTGATATTTCGGCATCCGCTCGAATGGTAGGCATGTACACTGCCACTCCACTTGGATGCCCTGCTTGTCTCGAGTTTTCCTGCCCTCACGACCCAGTATCCAGTACCTAATTGAGTGGGCACGTCAGTACTTATACTAATGCAATGCTGATAAGGAAACAACGATCTCTAAGCTTGAAATCACAATCAATCTTGATGAAAAAGGAAACGTGCATCATAATTTTCTAGTGTCAGTATATGTCATGACCTGGAGTCTAATCCATAAGACTCGATGTACTGAAAATAGATGCACTTAGTCTAATGTCAGCAAAACTCTGGATACGCATGCATCCCATACTACATACGCTCTAGATCACGTCGTTTTCTCCAGTTTTAGGGTTTTGAACCCTCGCCATGCAAATAATCTACTATTGTACTCAACCTGTTCCTGATAGATACAATCATGACTGGTGAATCTGGTAGTTATCACTGCTAAACACAGTGGTGTTTGCCACTAGTTCCCCAAACCGGTCTGGATCACACCAAATGCCGTGACGATCTTACAGATACACTACCGCATATCTATGGCACCGAAGATCCATGGGACAGTAGCCCCATGGTCCGTTCGTGTCCACTCAACATAAGAATATGACAGCCTCGAAGGACTAGGCCCCCTATCCGACAGGAACCTCTCGTTCTTACCACAACACTTCAGGAATTAACAGTGTGAGATATGCACAGCAGCACATATCCCTAATGATAGGAAGAGACAACCCTGGTTATCACAGCCTAGTGCTGACTCTTAGAACGAGTCGGATTATAGGGAATCTCCCCTAACATCAACTCAGTTTTCAAGCGAAAAGTAAAGAAACATAATATAAAATAACATTGTGCTAAACATGCGAGTTGTCAAATCATGCATAGTGTCTAAAGAATGATTGAGCCCAACTGGTTCTATCAAAAACAACTAATCACAATCACGGCGAACCGACATTCTTCGGTTGCCAACACCTCTGTAGGTCTTTGACCTAAGGTCCCCGGCCCGCGACCTCAGCAAGCAGTACAATGGTGCCCAAGAGAGTACCTCATACCCAGCAATAGAGGTGAAACACACACAACTTACTAATATCTAGTCATTGACAGCTCTAAGCATCAACACATTCTAGACAAGGTAGATAACTTAGCCTATCAACCCGTAAACACCAGCGATCTGATCTCCACCAGTCGCCACCACCCCCGTCTCAGGTCTCATACAGTATCCCGGCCTGTGGTCAATTTCTCTTGGTAAACAAACCGACGGCGTATAGGAAAAAATCACCATCTCTCGAGGTGGGAAATAAATATAAATACATTAATTGCCGACTAGGTTGATAGTCTTAGGGTATCATAACATATACTTAGACTAGCTCCAAGCTATACTAGCTACGAGCTTCACATACAACAAATCGACCATAAAGCTATTCTCCCAACTTACTCATATGTCCATCATGAGCACTAAGCACATGGATCTCACATAAGTCCCACATGAAGTGATTAATAGGGATAATCATTCAACCATCCCAAACTCAAATCACCTTATGGTCATAAATCCTGTAGCATGCAGAAAGTTCCATAATTGATGCTACCCTCAACAGAATCCAACAAAATTAGACTTTCTAGAAGGGTGGGAACCTCTACTATAATTTCCTAGTTGACAACTTTCTCAAATTCCTTACAGAACTCAAGTTCTCCGATTTAACACACGCTTGAGATCGACCAAGACAGCAGGTTGCTGAACTTGTAACATTCGTAACTTCCAATATACAGTTCGGAATTACTTGATATTACCTATTCTGGAAAGCTAAGACCATGTACTATAAGTCTCTAGTTAATCATTTCCTCAAATTCAGCCATCGAGAGGCCATACAATCCCTATATATTTCTAGCTGTGTATTTCTTCATACGCTTGCTGCATCTTGCCATCAACATAAAAACTTGTTCGCTTGTTGGAATTATTCGATTTTGGATTCTATGGAAATATGGGAGTGTCTACTACAACTTCCTAGTTGGAAACTTTTACAGATTCATCCATTAAAGTCCTCAAAAATTCTAATTTCTATCAGCATACACACAGGAAATGAGTTTCCTCTACGAAAACCAAATCCCTCCATCAAGACTGGTTCTGCCCCTATCTAAAAAAAATCATAACTTTCAAACCACAATCTGGAATTGCATGATTACAAATGTTTTGGAAAGCTACCACTCTTTACTACGATTCTCTAGTTGATCATTCTTCCAAATTCTTAACACATAATTCCATAATTACACGAATTTACTGATTACCCAAAAACTGGACTGAACTGAACATACCGTACTCAAAATTCAATATCAATCTAACCCCAAGTCCAATGCTTATGAAATTTTAGATTCGGTAACTAGACATATACAAGAGCAATACCCAAAAAATTTAGCTCCTAACTCATAAATCCTAGGAGTTATGCAATTTTGAACATGGATCAAAATCAGCCTCTTCAAACACAATAGCAGCTACTCCTACTTTACTGCGCTGTTTTCAATCGATCGAATGGAGCCCTAAATGTACTCCAACAATTCTCAAATTTTTTACACTAATAGTATAAATATACAAGATGCCAAATTCCAAAATTCATCACAAAATTCCATACCAATTGAGAGATACAATTTTTCAAAGTTTACATTCTATCTCCTTAGCTGCAGTTTCCCCCACTCAACCAGTCGAGTAAACAAATATATTAAAAATAGCAAATAAATTTCAAATATTCTAAAATTTGAAATAAATGTTGTTAACATATACATATAACTTTTCCTTTCAGGTTCCAACTCAAAATTTCTTATAGATATTGAGTTACAAATTTTTAAACTCGACTCGCTGCTTACCCAAAACTGCAGAATTTTCCCAACTCGTTGTTTTGGAAATGAATTTCCTAAACCCCCCAAATAAAATCTGAAAATTCCGAAATAATTCTACCTTGCTCCTAACATCATCATCAACATCCAGTAAAATTTTGGAATTGAAATTCCAGCTTATCATCGAATTACAGATTCTCTACATAATATGACTTAAAGCTTCAATTTCAATCTTTTCATCTCTATACCATTCCTACTAACTCAACTCAAGCATGATCAATTTCTACTCATATAGACTACTAACATCTATCATTCAAGCATTCAAACAAGTATCAAATCTTTAAAAATTTGAAACATGCTAGAGTTTAGAAAACACCCACTTAGAAGATATCTCCTAAAAGCAACTCCTTGCTTGCTTGCTCCTTCTCCAATCTGTTCTTCTTCTTCTCTTCCAAGAATCACCATGAACCTACAAAAATGAAAACTCTCCCTTTCTCTCTTTCTTTCTTTTGTTTTGCTTCTTTGAAGATGTAGAAGGAGTAGAAGATGATGAAGTAGAAGAAATTTGGGATTAGAAATGAGAGGAGATGGAGATGAGATGACGATGGAGGTGGGGATGGAGAATGGGTTTCGGTGGCTTGAGGATGGGGAGGAGGATAGGTCTGTGGAGAAGGGAATGAGGAGAAGAGTGAGGTTGGGGGGTGTTTTTAATAACATTTAGAATCAATCCTAGCCCTAGGTTTTGTGTTTGATCATCAAAATTAAAGATGAGAAGCTCTTGATTAGGGTGTGAGTCTTCTACATCCCTACTATAGTATATATATATATACATACAAATATGTATAAATACATACATATACATATACATATAAAAATACATACAAGTATTCATACATATACATCATATACAATTCACTCAAAATTATACATACAGATTTATATACATGCTTACAAATAAAATATTTATTTGTAGAACATAAGAATGTATTTTATAAAAATACAATTGGTCCCAAAGATTGTCTCGTTAGAACAATCAGAACAATACACACAATTTAATTGAGAAGATATCCCGAATATATCTCATCGGATTCAGAATAACTAATATATCTGAAATTTCTCAATTAAAATCAATTATTATTAGAAAATACATAATCACGTGCAATTTTCAACTGTGCACGGATTACATTGTAAAATAGCTATATGCTATTTTGTGGGGTATTACACTTTCTCCCTTTTGTTTGTGTTTTTCATTTTTTTATTTTCCGAATACGGACTGGCCACTGCAGTTTTTGTATCGATTTCAAATGAATAGAAATAACATTTTGGGCAAATGGCTTTTCCTTTTTGTTGTGGGGACACTTTGTGATTTGGCCAAGTTTATGGGCTCGAAATGATTTTTCTTTTTGTAACCCTATTCCTTGTATTTGTATTTTCTGTTGTATTTCATTTCATTGTACTCTATTTATCAATTCAAATCATGTATTTTGTTTCCAGTTCTAATAAAAGTTATTTCTTTTGATTTTTCAACTCAATTTTGTACCCAATCTGTTTCATTTGCATTGTTCCTATCAACCTTAAATTGTTATTCTTCATGTCGAATTGACTAATTCAATTCGTATATTTTATGTAGCCTAATTATTGTGATTTTTGACTCAATCTCCTTTTGGATCCTATTCAAACCCGCTATCCAATAAACCCAAACCCTATACCCAATTTCCTATTGGATCATCTACCCAATAACCCAAACCCGTTACCCTATATGTATACAACCTTAACCCTACTATATAACCCTAGTCGCCTATTAACCCTGATCTTCTTTTTCCTCTGGTTGCTCTGAACCCCAACCAACCCGCTCGCCTTATCTTCCCCTACAGCCATCCTCGTTTCCATCTCCTCATCCCCGTCATCCAGCTCTCGAGCCCTCCAACTTCATCGACCTCTTCCCATTCGAGCCCTGTCAGCCGCTGATTTCGTCGGCCATCCATCCCACCATTGCCGACCAGTCGACCTCCGCTCCTGTCCTCGTCGCTACCAACCGCAGTCGCCCTGCCTCTCCACCGCGACTCCTCGACTGCCACTTGCACCATCGCCAGCCCTGTTCCTGAGCCATCAATCCTCGTCGTTGCTCTGCTCGACCACCCACCGCCACCAGTGCAACTAGCCACCCCGTCGCCGCCCTCCACCGACTGCCCCCCAGTCGAGGCCCTCGAAATTGCCGCTGCCTCGCAACCATAGCCACAGTCGAAACCTCCTATTGCCATCGCCACTGTTTGATCGGGGGGAGATTGAACTTCAAATCTTAGTCGTTCGATATCCTCACGATCGTCGCCATCATCAGATCAGAACGATCTTGGCCTCCCGATCTTCCTCGCAATTCGGATCATCATCATATCATCTTCATCAGGGTGGCAGCGATCCGAACCGTCCAATCTGATCAAGATTTGGACCATCATCATCTTCATCATCCATTACAGATCAGATCTGAGTCGTCGTTCTTCCTTGATCTTGATCGCCATCAAGATCCGCGCTGATCCGATCAATCCGATCTCGATTGTCGATCAACGTCCCCACCCAATCAAGGCAATTATCTTCTTGTACAATTTGTTATTCTAGTACAAGCTTTTATTTGAAAATACCGCAAGTAGATAGTAGTTGTGACCCACCTTTGGTTTATCATTGATGATCTCATTTTTACTCGTTGCCGTCTTATCAATTTCATGATCATGAGAGTCACAATATTTCATTGACACACTCGTTTCACAACTAGTTAATCTATTTATTATTTAATTATTTGAACACATGAATTTAAGAGTCACATTGACTTGTAGATGTATGTTTGTATGATGCATGTGTTGATTTTGCTCTCTTTTGAGTTGAGAATAGCCATAGGTGTTGATTTATTATTGTGAGCTCTGATTTGTATCACACATTAATTTAGACTCATAATAGTTACTAATCATGTCACTTTTTATATAAAGGAAACCACTTATGTTGTTATTACTGTTTTTATCTGCTGTTTCGACCCTGATAATGTCAGAATCTTGACTTGAGTTCTAAACATGAAATATAGCCCCAGATGTCTTGTTTACTAAACTTTTGACAGAATTAAATTCCGAGTTATAGTTTGTGAATTATCACTGTTTTAGTGCTGCTATGTCTGAAATTTCAGATTCATAAATTGCTGCGTCACTCTGTTTTCTAAATTAAATTAACTATACTACCTATAAGATAATGACTTTAAATTTTGCATGTTGAGACTAGACACACTAGAGAACCTTCCCTAATTCTCCTGGAATTATTTGATGAAGGTTCAGACCTGTTTCATGTTTCTAAACAAAATTTTACAAATTCTGGCTGAGCACGAAATCAGTGTAGTTTGCTGTTTGGAGACCGATTTCTGCAACTATTATATATCTTGTTTATATGCGCTGGAACCGACAATGAGTCTACTTTCTATATTTTCTGATGGATCCAGATTTATATTTCTTTGGTGGCAGAAATCTCAGTTTTGATGCAGTAACGTCATGCTGTCCAGAATTGGAATTCTCATTGTTTTTTATAATTATAAATTGTTTGATACTAGAATATGCTTTCTACCTAGCCTAAACTTGTTTCCTGTTCTTGATCATGTTTACTTGCCCTATTTTGCATACTTTCATGCCTGTTTGATAATAATAATAAATAATAAGCTGGGATTAAGGGAAAGACCATAATAGTGGACAATATAGGTAAGTGTACTCGGAAGGGGGCCGTGTTTCCTATAATTTTAAGTTAAATGGAACTAAGTACCAGGTAGAACTAAGTGCCACGTCAGGAGTTGACAGGGCCACCTCTAGTGCCTGCGGGGGTTAGCTCTAGTGCTCATTATATGATTACATGATAGGTGTTGCAATCAGATGGAACTAAGTGCCACGTCAGGGGTTGACGGGGGCCACCTCTAGTGCCTATGGTGGTAACCTCTAGTGCCCATGTGTCACGCCCCGTTTTTCAAAAGAGAATACGAAATATAGATACATGACTAAGCCGAGCAAATGATTTTTATCATCCATAAGCGGTTCAGAATCATTACAACATCTCACAAGAATAACCAAAGTCGGAAGCGAAAGAAATCAACCAAGTGTGCATAGTCGAATCAAATATACCAACAGAAATTTACTTGAAACCAAAATATAATAATAATCTCAAATAAATCAAGTCTGGACAAGTTAATAATATCCTGGGTCACATTGCCCAAATACAAAAATAAATCCAAGTAATTAAGTACAATTGTTCAAGCAGCAACAGCAATAATAATAATAATAAATGTAAAAACTCCAGCACTAATATCTCATATCACCAACTCCATCTGGCAACTGGGCATCCTGATCTGCAATTAATAAATTGCAGGAAAAATGAAAAGAGAAAAACAAACTCCCGTCAATGCAAGTTACGGACCGCTTGTAGTGCAGGATACAAGTACATGAGGAAGAATAACAAATATAGAATAACAGCAGAAATAAACATGGTATGGAATAAGCATGTCAACAGAATAAAATGTCTAACATGAATCAGGCAAACAGAATCAAGTAGCATGGTATACTAACAGGTACAGGTAACATGTGCCAAGTGTCAAGCAAGCATGTAAATAGGTGAACATGTAAACAGGTATACAGGTAATCAGGTAGACAGGTATACAGGTAAACAGGTACAGGTAAGCATGTAACAGGTATCAGGTTATGTCAAGTCTTGTATTATTCCTATCTAGGTAGCAGTTCATGCATCCCAGTTTTTACTACATGGTTGCTACATTCAAATAGTTTTGTTTAGATTTTGAAGTGGAGTCTATAGGGCAGTGTACTCAGGGATCAGGATAACAGGAATAACAGGAACAGGTAGAACCTAGTAGTTCTCTTCCGAGTACACCTTCCTATAAGGAAGTATGCAGTCAGGTACAGGAACAGGTAGAACCTAGTGGTTCTCTTCTGAGTACACCTTCCTATAGGGAAGTATGCAGTCAGGTACAGGAATAGGCAAAACCTAGTGGTTCTCTTTCGAGTACATCTTCCTATAGGGAAGCATGCAGTCAGGTAATCAGGTAAACAGGATCGTGAATCATGTAGTCATGAACATGTAACAGGCAAGACAAAGGTCCTCTTCTCAGTATTCATTTCTATATTTTCCACTACTAGATCTTTCCCTTAACTCCGGCTTGATTATTTTGTTATTATTAGCAAACAGGCATGTATGCGTCACAAACAGAACAAAAATAGCATAGCATGATCATGTAACAGGTTCAGGTTGCAAGATAAATATGTACAGGTGAAAGATAACTCATAATAGGATAATACAACAAAAACTCTAGTTCAGGGCAGCATGACAGTACTGCACTAAAACTGAGATTCCCGTTGCTACAAACATACAAATATAAATCTGTCAAAGAATCTAGAAAATAGACTCCCGACCAAATCCAGCAAAAATATGTAAATCATATAGTATTTCACAAAAACAAGAGTCAAAACTGAATTGAAACCAGAAAACGTATTCAGCCAGAAATCAGTAGTTTGTATTCAAAGTCGGGAAAACAGCATGAAAACTCATTAACTAAATTCACGAAAAGTCTGGGGTATTCCTTTATATATATAGTAACAGAAAAACAAGTTTCATAATTTTCCAAAAAAAAATAGAGTAGTCAAGTAAAATCAGAAAATATCAAGATATAGTAGTTTTGTAAATCTGGGATTATAAACACTGCAGTACGAAAATAGCAATATCTCACAAACCATAAATCTAAATCCAAATCCACCAAAAGGGTGATAAAATAGACACAGTAGGCTAACTTTCATATTCAGAAATAATTTACAAACAGCAAGTAGAGTTAGGACGAAAATTAGGTTCTTTACTGAACAGCGAGAAAAATCTGCTAGTAAAGTGCTTGTTTGAAAACATAGAACGGTTGGTAAAACTCATCAAATAAATCCATAAAAATTCAGGGTTAATCCCAATTAGGTCTAAAAGTACTGAGAAAAATTTTAGATTAAAATAATAATTTTAACACCAGAATAAAAATAGATTACTCTTCAGAATTCATAGAAAACACAATTTGGAAATCTTTCGACACTACTGCAGTAAAATAGACATAACTCACAACTCGTAAAACGAAACTGAGATCCGTCAAAAGGGTTAGAAAATAGACAGAATCCTCTACAACTCATGTTCACAAAATATTTTCAAATACTGACCTTAACAGGATCTAAAATACTGATCAATATCAGAGAAACAGAAAAATACAGATTTGTTCTTCATACTCTAATCAACATAGATCACACGAAATTCATCCAAAACAACCCAAACATGAAATATATTGTACTAGATATCCAAACAACATGGTATATGGTATTTTACAAGTATTCGACAAGTATAACACGAATAACACATCAAGCACAGATATCTCAAAGTAGTATAAACAATACATCAAAGTGGTCAACCGTAGGTTAATTCATGTCATTAATGGGTTTAATTCATGTCATTAAAGTGTAAATAGAGTAGAGTAGTTAGGTGATTTAGGGTAATGGTTAATAGCAGGTCGGGTTAGGGGATTTAGTATACAGGATTGATAGTGGTTGGGTTAATGAACAGGTATGGAAATGGTAGTAATGGGTATTAGGTGAATTAGTTAATGGTTTTGGGTATAAAAAAAATGGATAGGGATTTGGGTATTATTAGGTTTAAACAATGGGTTCAAGAACTAGGACAAATCCACGAAGAAAAATATAAGGCGATACAAAAAAAATGAGACAATTGGATCAAAACACAATAAAAGAAAAAAAATGATAAAAACAAATATATTGAAAATAAAATTCAATATACAATCTAAGAAAAGATACAAAATAAAATACACTCAAAATATACAAAATGGAAAACAGGTGTTACACCATGGTTTGACCACATACTCGTATTTCCTACAAAACCTAAGTACACGGCCCTATAAAAATCCACCACTAGGTCTAAACGTAACTTGTTTGTAAGTACAACCATGCGGTAAATAAATGAGACGCATGAAGTGCTACCTAGATAGAATTAAACAATAGACTTAAGAATAACTTGTTACTTGTACACACTTGACAACTGCCTCGCATGCTACTTGATACTTTTTACTTGATATTTGTTACTTGATATTTGTTACTTGATACTTGATACAAATTACATGCTCACTTGTTACCTGTTCCTGCTACTTGTATTTGTTACCCGATCCTGTTACATGAATTGTTTCACTTGCTAGCTAGTCTCTTGAACTTCACTACTTGTTGCATCCCTGTCATATCATGTTGTATACTCTTGATTCCAAATCTTGTTTCATATTTTCTTGCACTTATTTTCATACCCCTTGCTTGTACTACTTGCGGCCCGTAACTTGCACTAACGGGCATCTGTCTTTGTTTCTCTATTTTTCTTCTACACGATATATATACAGGTTTTAGATATCAATTGCCTGCAGGAATTGGTGAGCAAATATTTTAGGCTTCGCTTGGGAAAACTTGTTTTAGTTATTTTGTGCTTGAGTTTATTTAATTTTTGTTGCTACTTAAAACTTGTAACGGGCTTGTTGTCCCGAAGTTTTTACTTTTGATCCAGATCTTGAATTTATTTAGGATATTTATATTTGTTTCAAATGAGTTCTGTTAATTAATAAATTATTCATGCATGCGTGGTTGAGTATATTTTGTTATATTCCTTGTTATGATGTTGAGTCAATCCTACAGCTTATGAATGATGAAAATCATTTGCTGGTTTTTGTTATGTACTCTTATTCCGTATTCCTTTTGGGAAGCGAGGCGTGACACTTTTACTTCTATGTCAGATATTCGACCTTGCTTTGACCGACCCTCGTATTTTCGAGCTCGGACGCCTCAGGACCGAGTGAAAACCCTGGAGGATATTTTGGTGCGTCATCACAAAGAAGCCAAAGACAGGGAAGCGGCCCATTCTTACTTCATGAATAGGTAGAAAAAGCTGAGTTTCCAATCAGCCCATTCGAAGAAGGCGCTTTCTGACCGAAACATGGACGACGCCAAGTCCGAGTGGTCGACGTCCCTCGCTTCCTTTCAACGCCCCACTAAAGAGTCGTTCCTTTGTGAGGTGATAGTGGAGAAGGAACTGGAGATACAGAGATTGAAGGTTATGCTCGGAATGTAACGCCCCAAATTCCAAATAAGACCGAATTCGAGATTTCACAGGATCTTTATACTTCACTTCGTACAATTTTATAAGGAATTTAAAACTTTTCAACATACATCAGAGTTCTTTACATTTTGTTTACACAACGGAAGAATAAAAGAAATACAACATTGAAAATAAAATACAACTTATACAACTTTATCAATGTAAGTCATCAACTGCATCATAACATCTTTACTTCTTCATAAAAAGTCCATTACCTACATATTAAGCTGTGAGCACGTCAGTCACTTACAACTGACAAAAATGTTATACTTGGCCTTCCTCTCTATGCCGTACATATAATGATTTCATACTTTAACAAACCACAATTTGAATGAACAATAAAGTGTCAAAAGTGATTATTCTAAATATGTAAGTGTATGCGATACCTTAATGCCTAATGCACACATTTTTATACTAGGATGACAATAATGCATACTTGTTCGGATTCTATGCATCCCATACTATATAGGTCCGAGGGCAAGCACCTACGTACTCCATATTTAAGGGTTCGATCTCTCGCCATGAGAACTACCCAGTAATAAGACAAGGTTTAGATCATTCCATGAATATGGATCTCAGCCCCGAAATCCACCGTCCGACTATTATAACAGATCCCTCATCGTGCGAATCATCCCACAAATGCCCCTTTAGCCCCGGTATACGTATATACATTAGAGAATGATAAACTATCTGCCCGACTATGCATAGTCCCGGATTTAAAATAAAAGGACGTCTCCCACGAAGCAACCACAGTCCCGAAATCCACCGCCAGACTGGGTCTATAGTCCCGAAATCCACCGCCCGACTATATAGAGTGCCCCACTTACGTTTGCCCAAGTTTACTACATCTTCACTTATGTGCCTAATTATTTAGTTCAAGACATGAATAAATTTCCAAACCTAGAATTAGTTTTACCTCCTACTGGACTTAATCAACAAAAACGAGATAGCTCCATGGCCATATCTCAAAATATATCTCAACTCTTTTCAATTCAATAGTGCCGGTACTCGAGGTCTCACTAACTCTAAATCACAACCTTATCATGTACAAGAAATCCATGGGTACACATACCCTTCAATAAATATGTCTTAAACTTAGATATTTTCATCTTCAATTTATTCGCAAATGATCAAAATCTTGTCACTATTTATGATCTATTTATTCATTCATAATCTTTATAAGCAAATAATTTCTTTCAAGAATACAACTTCATCACATGAAATTTATCAAAAAATTCAAACTCTTGCAATATCTCAACTCACTTCAAAATATTCTTTAAACAAAATAAGAGTATAATTCTCGTCAAGAAAAATCACTTCACAAACTAATACTTTACTCTTCTTAATAAAAGAAAGATCTATTCTTAAATAATAGATTTTTAAGTTCACATTATTCGTCTTTCTATCTCAATTTTCAATTTTGTATCTCAAATATACTTGAAAAATTTTGCAACTCTTTTTAATAAACTCTATTTTATTTTATATAATTTCTATTATTTTTCTCCAAATTTTATTCCCATTTAAAACCATTGAAAATGTCCAAAAGAAATAAAAAAAACAAAGTGCAGTCAAGGGATTTCGAACCCAGGACCGCACGCAAGCTACAGTGCCACCCAAAGCCCAGACCCGCTAGCCAGAAAGTCCAATGGACTCTGGTGTCCAAGTCCTTGCCGAAATGCTCATGAATCAAATCTCAGTTTCGGAAATTAATTAAAAGATCAAAAATAAATGCAACTATCAAGTTTCGAACCCAAGATCTCTTACAAGGAGTGCTCTGTATTACACTGGCTAACCAGTGAGTCCAAGTGTAATTTCTATTTATGAGTCGTATTAATATACTTTTGTTTAAACTGTTCAGAAATTGGTTCTTTTTCATACGAACTTGTTTATCCAAAGATCCAATCTTTTTAGGATTTTGAAATAAACTTTCTCTTGACTGAGAATGAATTTTAAAAATAGTAAACAACAAATTTCAACTACATTAAAACCGTATTTCTATTTCTTTAAACAATTCCTCTTCTCATTTTACACATAGGCTTGTATTTTTCTCAAAACTTGAATTTAATAATAGTGTTCATAAAAACTAGTTTATATTCTCACTTATACAAATAAAAAAAAATTATAACAACACCAACATGTCTCTCAATCATGAGAACTTCACAAAAAACCTCTTTCATGAAGAAAATTATTATTTTCAAATACAATATGGCAAATATACATATGTCAACACTAACTAAATTTTTTTTTAGCTTTCTCTTCTTCTTTCTTAGTCATTAGATTCTAAGGCATGATTTGAATATGACATTCTTCAACAAATTTCCATATACTCAACATGTACAAAATTTTACAAGCATACTAACATGATTCATATTATTAATTCTTTAGTGAAAAATCCTCTTTTTAATTAGCATGGTATCTATTATTTGCTTATTCATCACAAGACCATTCTCATTCATAACATATTACACTAGCATGGGTTTTATCTACATATTTCACATCAACATCAACTTAAAGTACTTATTTATAGTTTTTAGCATGCATATTCTACAACTAGAAAGTAAGAAATCACCCACCTATAGGAAGAATGAAAATATCACAATGAAGATACCTCTCCTAGCTCCTAGCTCCACTAGCATCTCCTTGTCCTTCTCCTCCTAGCAAGCCTCCAAGCACAAGGTACTCTCTTTGTCTCTTTCTTTTTCTCTCTTAATTTGTTAAGTTTTGGTGTGACAAGAGAGGGAAAAATGAGGGTGTATTTATAGGATAATGGGAGGGTTTAATTTGCATAAATCTCCACCTAATAAATTGCTCTCTTAATTCTTCCAACCCTTCACAATCTTAACTCCTAAAACTCCCAACCTTTCATGCTCCCAACCTTTCACAAACTCAACCTCCCTCCACCACTATCAAATCCGGCCAACCCCCCTTGTCTCCTCAAATTCCATGTGCACGTGTTGTGCACTAGTGCACACACATGCACAATAATTAATACAATTTCTATAGTTTAAAAATATATATTAAAAGTTGTTACATGTCATGTATGAGTCCATGCACAATTTAAAATATGATTTAATTAATGGGCTTATCGCATGGGCTTTTATTTTAATTAACTAACTTAATTATTCTAGTGGGCTCTTCTTTTAATTAATCTAATGGGCTAGAATTTAACTTTAGGTCCATGGGTTTATTTAAAAAGGCTAAATAAGATTATGCATGTTAAAATTAGTAAATGAGAGTAAGAAAAGAGATGGATAAATTTGCACGTGCATCATACGTACAAAAATTGAAAATGCATTTTTAATTAAAATAAAATTGTGGGGTGGTATACGGAGTGGGTGGATCCCGAACTCGTTCATTCAGGAGCGATTGACCATTGGCTGCAGGCCTGTCCCCAACCCTGAGGCTGAAGCCGCTGAGGTCGGGTGATGCTCAAAGCTCGATTGCTGGATCTTGATGGGCTCGTCGACGATCAAACACGTTCGATCGGACTTGAACTGGTTTGTGTCAGTCCTAAGGCCCCCCAAGCTAAAGGGTAGGCCAAATTTGTAACTCGAGAGACTTTTATTCTTCTTGTAACTTTGTTGTATCATGTGCGGCCCTCTGTATTGGCGAACTTTATGCCTTGTACTTTGTAGACTCTTTTTAATAAAACGGTCTTTCTGTTAGTGTTTTTTTTTCTTCCTGGACTCTGACTTAGGCATGTTCCAAGCTAGTGTTGGTGAGGTGAACTGGTCGAATGTGAGAGATTGAGAAATCTTTCGTTAAGCAGAGTCCAAGCCAAGCGGCGAGGACGTGACAAATTAAGAAATCTCTTAATAGCGTAGCTTGCCGTGGCTTCGAGCATAGAAAGCTTGTGCAAAAGCTGGCTGTTGGCTCGAGGAGCATGCCAAGCGTCGAGCGTAATATAGCTTGTGAAAAAGCCAAGCATCGAGGACATGAGAGACTGAGAAAAATCTACTTAGGGCTAGAAGTCTAAGTTGAGCAGCGAGGATGTGAGAGATTGGGGAATCTCTCGTTATGGTTAGAAGTCTAAGCCGAGCGGTGAAGATGTGAGAGATTGAGGAATCTCTCGTTAGAGTTAGAAGTTCAAGCCGAGCAGCGATGATGTGAGAGATTGAGGAATCTCTCATTAGGGTTAGAAGTCCAAGCCAAGCGGCGAGGATGAGAGAGATTGAGAAATCTCTCGTTTGGGCTCAAAGTCCATGTGAGAGATTGAGAAATCTCTCATTATGGCTCAAAGTTCAAGCCGAGTGGCGAGGACGTGAGAGATTGAGAAATCTCTCATTTGAGCTCGAAGTCCATGTAAGAGATTGAGAAATCTCTCATTTTGGCTCGAAGTTCAAGCCGAGCAGCGAGGACGAGAGAGATTGAGAAATCTTTCGTTTAGGCTCGAAGTTCATGCGAGAGATTGAGAAATCTCTCATCATGGCTAGAAGTCCTAGATGAGCAATGAGGATGTGAGAGATTGAGAAATCTCTCGTTTGGACTCGAAGTCTAAGCCGAACGGCGAGGCCGTAAGAGATTCTGACTTGAAAAATGAAAAAGTTTCATTGCATTTGTTTGCTTGATTACACAAAAGGAATAGCGCATAGCACCGATTACAACCGCAGATGCCCCTATTTTCCCCCATGGAACTTAATAAGGTGCTCAGCGTTCTAGGGTCTTTTGACTATTTCGCCCCATAGGTGTTTGAGTCGATACGTGTCAGGGCGTACCACTTGAGAGACCTTGTACGAGGCCTCCCAGTTTGAGGCTAGTTTGCCATTCATGGTGAGGTGGGTGATAGAGAGTTTCCTGAGTACAAGGTTATCTGCCTTGATGTCGGTCGGACAGACCTTCTTGTTGCAGAACCTTTCAATCTGTTACTGATAGATATTTCTTCTAATGGTGAATTTTTCACGGAATTCGTTGCTCTGAGGTTGCTCGAATTGGATTCCTCATTGAAGCCTATGATCCTAGGTGAAGGAAGCATGATTTCCAGTGGGATGACAACTTCTATCCCGTATGTTAGGTTGAATGGGGACTCGCCTGTAGGGATCCTTTGGGTTGTTTGGTACGGCCAAAGGATTTGAAAATTCGTCGACCCATAGTCCCTTGGGAGATTTTTCCGATCATTTTTTTAGGCCTTCGAGAATTTGGCGGTTGGCATTTTCAGCTTGGTCTGTCGATTGGGGATGGGCTATTTATGAGAACCGCTGCTAGATCCGGAGGTCTTCGCAGAACTTTCGAAAAAAATTGCCCGCAAATTGAATTACATTATCAGTGATGAGCACGTGCGGGATCCTGAACCGACAAATAATGTGTTTCCAGAAAAATTGATGGGCTTGATGTTCAGTTATTGTGGTCAAGGGTTCTCCCTCGGCCCACTTAGTAAAGTAGTCGATGGCCACTATGAGGAAGCGTCTTTGGCCTGTGGCATCCGGAAAGTGGCCAACTAGGTCCATCCCTAACAAGGCAAAGAGGGTCGAACTGGTAAGTGAGTTGAGTTCAGATTGGGGCAAGTGTCTGATTGAAGAGGGAGTCAAGAGTGATGATTCCCTCAATTTGGATGGTCGGGGTCGTTCCGGCTGTAACGTCGAGAGTGACGATGACCTCAATTTGGACAAGGATGCCCGAGAACCCGTGGAGTGTATATTCGGCCAGTTTCAGTCTCTCACAAAAGAGCTTGAACTTTTCGAAGGCATCTAGGAACAGGATATTTACAGAGCTTCCGTTGTCAACCAGGATGCTCGTGATTAATCATGCCAAGGTTGACTACTAGGGCATCGTAGTGAAGGAATCGGACGCCATCTGAATCATCGCTGGAGAATGAGACTGCCACTCCTTGATCCCTGGGGGTGGACAGTTGTAAATTGTGTTAACCTCCCGTACGAAGGCCTTACGGGAGGTGCTCAACTCTCCCCCCATGGGTCCGCCATGGACATAGTGAAGAATGGCCGACCTCCTAGCTTCTTCGGGCTCGGGTTCTGCCTGTGGACGCCTGTCGGCTGTTCAAGGAGGGGGTGAAGCCCTCTAGTCCCTTAAGTTATTTTGAGTGAACTCCCTTAGGTATCCCCTCTGGATGAGGGCCTCAATCTCTTCTTTGAGGGTACGATAATTATCAGTTTCATGCTCGGGGTCCCGATGGAACCGACAGAAGAATCTTTTATCCTTCTTCTTATTGTTGTTCACTCGGGAAGGATGGAAGACCATCCTCTTGTCCTCAATCTCCATGAGGATGGCTGACATACTCGGAGTAAGCGGTGTGAAACTCTCAAAGCAGGGGACAGGAGGCGGTCATTTTTTACCGAATGCATCTTTCTGAGTCTTCTTCGGAGGCCCAGAGTCATAGACTCTTCTCTTCCCCTGGCTGGGGTTTTTTTCGGGCTTTCAGGGTGCAGAGCCTCCTCAGCTCGGATGAATTTTTTTGACCCTATTGAAGAGGTCAGAGAAATCGATGGACAGCTTCTTTGCCATGGAGGCCTTCAGCTGACCGTGGCAAACATTGTGCCGGAAGACTGTGGACGCGACACCAACGTCGAGAGAAGAGACCGACCTAGCCTCGGCCATGAAATTTTGCACGAAGTCCCGAAGGGACTATCGTTCCTTATGCTTGAGGTCCAGGAGAGACGTGCTCGTCTTCTCGACCTTGCGACTAGTTACAAAGCGAGCAAGGAAGCTCACATCGAACTGGTCAAATAAGAAAATTGAGTTGGGGTGAGCTTGGAGAACCACTCCCGTGCTGGGCCACGCATCGTGGGTGTGAACGCACAACAGAGGAGAGGATCCAAGGCATTGTGAATCATTATGAGAGTTTTCAACCTTTCCATGTGATCAGCATGATCACTCTCTCTAGTCTACGTCTCGAACTGAGGCGGCCTGAAATTCCTCGAAATCTCTGCATCAAGGATTTTAGAAGAGAACGGGGGTCGGCTCGGCTGATACCCCCGGTTGGGTTGTGACCCACTCTCAATGATCCAGGCGAGGCGATTCTCCATTTCTTGTAGGCACTAAAAGGCATCCTCATCCCGTCTCGTCGACCGAGTCGAGCTGTGAGACTCACTGCTCTGGGCTTCTTCCCAGCAGGGGTGGCTGTGTTGATGCTCGATTCTGGGGCAACCCTGGAGGGCTCATAGGACTTCGTTCCCGAAATCCCAGAATTCGCCCCTCATGACCGGGACCGGTTCGCCTTGATTGTTCGGGGGTGTCCTGTCTCTCGGGCTCTCGGGGAGTGGTTGTGCCTCTCCCGACCCTGGAATGGGTGAATGTTGTAGGTCGGAGCCTAGTTAGAGGGGGCGGCCCTGCCCCTTGATCAGCTGAGCTGTGCCAGAGGTCCTCCACCGACGATCGATTGTTGATGATGTACCGAAGGCAGCGGCGATCGAGCGTGAAGCGCTCGGACCAAGTTCAGACGGACCCTCGACTTGCTGTCTTCGGGACCCCTGCGTGTTCACGTGACTGCGAGAAGGATGAGGGTCGGTCTAACATCCCGCCATGGGTGCTCTCTTAGCTTTGGGTGCCATGAAGGAGGACGACTCGTGGGTGAGATCCGAGCCTGAAATAAATATTTAACTTATTAAAATAAATATTTGATCCTTAGCACATACCCAAAACACTTATTCAAACTTACATTTAATTAAACAACGGTTAATACAGTTAATACGGTTTGAAACTTTAGCACTTAGCAACAACAAATAATTAAACTATATATGCAGGTAGAGGACTTATCTTTAATTAGATCTAATCAGGTCCAATCATAGTTGGATCTAGTCAAAACAAAATCCTCCAAAAAAATTATCCACATCTCGTATTGTGCTTTCTTCTTCAAATTGTTAAATTCACAAATATCGAACGTCTCTAGTTTTAGAATCTCGTACGGAAGATTATGTTTTTCCACCTTAAAGGAATAAACAGCAATTTCCAAAATCTATAGGGTTTATTCTAAATAATTACTATTAGCATAATTTCAGTAAAAAGATGGGTTTTTCTGTAAAACTGTGTAATAAACAATAAACACAGACAATAACATTAAAGAATAAGCACAAATCTTAAAGTTTAGAGTGGACCATATCTCGTTTTTAATCAAGGCATAGTGGAGGGTTAGATCTGATTCAGAGGTATACAACAGCAGATCCAGTACTGGCCCCAAACACAAAACACCATAATGAGATCCAATCAAACACAGATCCGATCTATCTCGTATTGCACCCAAAACACCACAGCGAAGATCCGATCCTCAAGCACCAACACACAGCAGCAAGAGATCACCCTATCTTGGTTGGGTCTGAGTCAAAAAAGTAGCAACTATGATCTCCTCCTGTGCCCGAACACAGAACACCAAAACCCATCCAATAAGAAAATAGAATCTCATCTGATCCCAAACCCATCACTCAGCGATCGGGTTGAGAAAAAGGAGTGTTGCAGCGGGTGCAGGTGGGTGTCGATGGCGAAGCCAACGGCTTGCGACGACGCCGGTGTCAGCGACGGCAATAGCCAGTGGTGGCGGCTGCGGATTCCGATGAAACGAGCGCTTCGATTAGATTTCAATTATCTCTTTCTTAATCTCAAAATTAAAAATTAATATCTTAAGATTGTTAGAGATTGTGAGAGATGATAACAATGAAATTAGGGTTAGGTTTAATATCTCACTGCCTTATGATATTATACTATGCTTATCATAATTGGATTATCACAAGGACACTACCTCTAAACTAGTATATATGGGATGAAACTGGATTTAGGGTACTGGGCTTCATGCCCAGTCTACTCGGTCCAACAATTAACAGATAACACGTGAAAGCACATCTATCGCCATAGAACATATACACAATAATATTCTATTATATTGAGAATATACCTATATATCCAACAATATCTACACAACAACAATATTCAATGACGTGGTTTCCTGAACTTGATCTAGATGGTTCAAAGTATGGAATATAATCAGGTCAGGGAATGAGAGAAAAAAGCTCATTTTTTGACCTATTCAGATCAAATTGGGTTGGCACGGGGGAATTGCGTTTGCTAGATCGGTTAAACTTTTTTTAATGAAACGTGGAAGGATTCTTATCCACTGTTAACGGGAAAAAAAAAAGTATATAATCTAACTGTGGAAAGTCCATAATTATCAAAATAAATGTGTAAATTGAGACATTATAATCAGCTGATTCAGACTACACAATTTAATATACAAGCAATCCAATATTTATATAAGTAGCCAAACTAGCAATTCCTTATATTTAGTTTTATCTCAGCTGTCATATGTTCTATATGAGAGAATCATTTGCTTAGAATACCCCTTTCATTAATTAAATCCAAGTTTCTCCTCAAAAGTTAAATAGATCAAAGCCATAAGAAACATAAATGAACGGGAAATAGATGTTGGAGCCAAAATTTTAGATATATTCAGATAATTCTAATTAGATTACTATTAACTTGCAAAGACTAGAACTCTAACAAAACAATCTTCTGCTGAGTTTTTGTCTTGCATACTTTTTTAATATATAAGAGAAGACGGTGATATGAGAGAGGAATTGAATAAACGAATTAGATTGAAGATGGGAAGCTACAGTAGCAACAGAAGCAAGTGTGATCGACTGTGAAGACCGACACTCCCTCGAGTTTGGCTGGAATCAAATACGGTCGACTGCACTTTGGGCACTAGACCGCGTTGCGGGCTATTTGTGTTCGGGTGCAGGTCTTGGGGATTCGTTTGAAGCCCCAGTTTTTTTCCATGTTAGATCGTACGACTCCTATTGTATTACATCTTCTTCAGGATATATCGGATGACTATTATATGAAGATATCAAACTATGGTTTCTCTAGATCTCTATATATTATTGTAATTTGCCTTCATTGTGGGCCAAGAGAGAGTGTACTTCATTGAAAAGAGTTACATGTTTTACAATAGTAAACAACTAGTATTTTTTGATGAGGCTGGAGAGAGGGTCGTGGTGAGAATTGTAATATTCTTGTATCTTCTCTGGTTAAATATTATCTCTGTTTCTTCTCCCTTGGATTAGGCCTTGCCCGGACCGGGACAAATATTGTGTTCTTTATGTGTTTAGTGTGATCTTCTATTTACTTGGATATTTGTATTGTTCGTATCGCATAACTCAACAAGATCCTAAGGCGGTAATTTCCAAACATGTGGTATTAGAGCATCAAGTTTTTGGGTTTGTTCGAGTTCCTTGGAAAAGATGACAGATCAGATCATGAAGATTAAGCAGTTCGATGGTAAGAGTAAATTTAATCTCTGGAAGTTGAATATGTATGATATATTGGTCATAGAGGGCTTAAAACTAGTCATAGAAGGAGATAAAAGGTGACCAATGGGCATAAAGCAGGAGAATTTGGAGGAGATTTGTTCAGAAGCCTTGAATTTAATCTGGATGTCATTGATGAGCAAAGTCAGGTGCAATCTCCTGTTGGAGTGAAGTGCGGCGAGTCTGTGGACAAGACTCAGAACTGACTACTTGGAATCGCCGTTACAAGATCAGATGTACCAGAAGAGAAAGTTATCAGGTTTCTCAATGAAGAAAGTATCGCTCTTCTAGATCATACAATGGATTTCAATACAGAGTTATCTGAACTGAGAGAAATCAACGCAGATGATCTAAAAGCTTCCAAATTCAAATATTCACTACCAAAATTTTCTAACTTGACCATCACCATGGTTGACGGGAAATCTACCAAGGAGAAGTTTTCGACAGTAGGTGTGATCGAGGGCATGAAGGAGGATGCACTTAGGAAGGAGAGTCAGAAATCGGTGTCTACTTTTGTGAGTTTCTTGGAGTTAGAAGGAACTTCGAATGGAAAGAAAAGTGCACGTAAGGATAGGATTCGTTGCCATCATTGCAGAGGAGTTGGGTATTACAAGAAAGATTATCACAAGTGGTTGAGTAAGAGGGATGCCAAATCTAGTGTCGCTGAATCAAGTGATAGCTTAGACAATAATATTGTTTCAAATTTTATAGATGTGTATTCTAGCTGGTTTCTTGATTCAGAGAGTTCTTCTCATATATGCTCCTTGAGGGAGATGTTTTCTACTTACAAGTTCACAGAAGATCGTTGTGTAGGAATGGGGGTTGGTGATATTTGTGAAGAAGTGAGTGAGGGAACAGTCGAGTTGGAGGTACTAGACGAAAATGGTTATAGACTAGAGAATATTATGCATATTCCTCAGTTGAAACAAAATCTTGTATCCTTGGGAACTCTGGAAGCTCGGGGCTGCAGGTGCACAGTTCAATGTGGAGTTTCGATAGTATGAGATGGTTGTTGTAAGGTGATGAAGGGTAAGAGGAGGATTAGGCAGAGTCAGCACAACCTCTACCAGCTTTGTGGGAGTAGAAAAACTCGGGCGAGTATTTGGAAGTTCATTGTTCCTAAAGTATCATCTAGTAAGTTGTCACTAGAATCACCGAGGCGAGACTGTGACATTAGTACCATCGGAATGTGGAACCTTGGGGTACGTGGAGTTCGTGTGGAAGGTGGCACCTCCATGATAACATCTTCTGGGGTGTGCCCTTAAAGGGGGCATACAACTGAAGATCCTGGTTAGCAGGCCAGTAGCGGTTTTCAAAGAAAACAACTGGAGGTAGATTCAACTAGCAGAAGAAGACATCGAACCGAGTTGTTTACAAGGGGAGATGAAAAGAGTCTATAAGAGTTTAAATCACTTATCTATGGATTCTTGAATTTGCAATCCAAGGTGGAGATTGCTGGGTTTATATATTGCATACTTGTTTAATATAGAAGAGAAGACGATGATGCGAGAGAGGAATCAAAGCGACAGATTGGATGGAAGATGAGAAGCAACAACAGTAACAAAGCAGATACGGTCGACTGTGAAGTTGATCGACACCTCATCGGGTTTGGCTGGAGTCAAATACGGTCTACTGCACTTTGGGAAGTCGACCGCGTCAGACTGTTTGTGTTCAGGTATGGGTTTTGGGAATTTGTTTGAAGCCCGACTTCTTCTCCAAGTTAGATCGTACAACTTTAATCGTGTTAGTTCTTCTTCAGGAAATATCGGGTGGCTATTGTACCAATGTATCAAATTAGGGTTTCCTTAGACCCCCATATATTATTTGAATTAGCCTCCATTGAGAGCCAAGAGAAGGAATACTTCAATGAAGAGAGTGTGAGAGGTTTTCAATTGTAAACAACTAGTATTTTCTGGTAAGGCTAGACAGAGGATCGTTGTGAGAATTGTAATATTCTTGTATCTTTCCTAGTTAAATAATATCTCGGTCTCTTTTCCATCGGATTAGGGCTTGCCAGAATCGGAACAAATAGTGAGCTTATGTGTTTGGTGTGATTATCTATTTGCTTGATAGTTTGTATTGATCGTGTTGCATAACTCAACAAGATCCTAAGGCGATAATTACCAAATAGCTTCCTTAAAGCATCTGTAGTTGTTGGCCAAATTTCCAAATTTTGAAAATTTTGGTCAAAAACATACTGTAGTCGTTCTCTGAATACCAAAAACTTGGGTTTAAAGGGAACAGTACTCTTCTATATTTGAGAAGTGATATATGAATTCCCAAATTATAGCAATCGAAAGATGATTTTGTGTCCGTCTAAAAATTTAATCTTTTTTTTCTTGGACGCAAGATGATCTTGTGTCCGATCAATTATAATTTTTTTTATATAAAAAATTGTCGGATGCAAGATGATCTTGCGTTTGATCCTAAAAAAATTTTTAAAAATTGTCGAACCCAAGATAATCTTATGCCCGATCATTTTTTTGTAAAATAATTATTAGGGACGCAAGATGATCCCTCGTCCCGTATATTTGTACTAGGGATGGCATTCGGGTCGAACGGTCCGGGCCGGACCGGACCCGCCCGGGTTGGATGTTGACTTGGGCAGGTTCGGGCCGGGTTGGTGGCTTAACTGGGCTGGGTCGAAAAGTGGAAATGGCGACCCGTCCAACCCGTGAACCCTTTCGGGTCCAACCTGGGTCGGGTCGAGTCTGGTCGCGGGTTGGCCCGTTTATATAGGTTTTTTTTAAACTTAAAATAATAATAATTATAATAATAATAAACATTAAAAATCGTAATAATAATAATAAGATTGAAAGAGTGAAATTGCCAAAAAATATTGAAATATTATTCATATGATTTTAAGTTATACAAGTTTCACAATTTCTAATGAAATAAAGAATTCGATTCACAAATTCGTTTTATACACTAACATATTTCTTATATATAATTTCATTTTACTTCAATTTTTCTAATTTGAAATAATAAGCACAAATATAATACAATTTTTTTTATCTATTTACAATTGTCTTCAAGTTGATGGCCTTCAATTTGTTGTTATTGACTTGTTGTTGTTGGTCTTGAATTCTTCATTTTAGTTGCTATTGTTGTTGTTGTTATTGTTCTTCCGGCGAGTTGCTCCCACTTGTGGACGTAGATAATGCTTTCCCTTATGTCCTATCTTCAGCCTTCAGCCAGTTTTCTGTGCAAACGAGCATCTCTAACGTGTCGGGCTTCAAGCGATTCTTGTAATCAGTTAGAACCCTGCCACTTGAAGAAAATGTACTTTCAGAAGCAATTGTAGAGACAGGAGGAGTTAGTAAATGTTTAGCCATATATGACAGAATACTATAAGTGTGTTTATGGTCTTTCCACCATTGTAAAATATCTAGTGGAGAAGAAGAAGACTCAGAATCTTGTTGGTTATACCAATTTAATTCATTTGGTTAATTAGTCCTAGGTTTTTTGGATTGAATTTGTGCAAGTAAATTAAATATTCTATCATCAAATTTACTCTTACTCTTACCTTTGGAACTACCAGAAGAAGAACTGACTACAGAAGTTGTACTACTAGAAGCAAAAGGTCGATCGTAATAATTATACAAGTTATTTAATTTAGATTCAAATTTAACTAAAAAAAAAAAGCGCAATCAATTTCTATTTCTATTTCTTCATTTTCCCCAAGTAATGTAAAAAATATTCCAATCAAACTCTTCGTACCTTCTAATTTGATACAAGGATCCATAACGGTAGCAACACAAATCAACATAGGAGGAGGATAAAAATACTTCAAAAAAATTTAGTATGCAGCTTTTACAATATCACCAACAAAAGTATCATTTAACATTTTGTTAAATGTTTGCATCATACTAACTATTGAAATAAAAATGCTACTAGAAGTAAATTCATATGATTTTGAAAATTTTAAAGTTGCGGTTTTAAAATGTTCTAAATATTTCAACAAAGATTCAGCATAAAAAAAATCGATGGGAGTCATTTCAAAATTTGGCATATTTTTTGCGATACAAAAATCATTTACAACTGCATTATAGTCGGTAATAACATGTAGTAAATCAAAAGTAGAGTTCCATCGGTGTTTAACATTCTTTGGAAATCTTCTAAAAGGTACATTTGAAATCCTACACCAATTTTTCCATTCTTGAAATACGCTGGGACTTAATGCACTGAAATGTACACAATTTCTAATTTTAAGTATATATGGATCGGCTATTTTTAATGCATCTTGAACACATAAATTTAAAATATGACATGCACATCTAATATGAAAAATATTGTCAGATAGAGGGTTTAATGCGGATTTTAAAGTAGTAATTGCTGCATTATTATTAGATGCATTATCAAAACTAATACACATAATTTTATCGCGAATATGAAAAACATCACAAATTTCTAAAATATGGTTTGCTATTTCAGCGCCACTATGAGGATACGGCAACGCGACAAGTGATATGATTCTTTTTTGAAGAATCCAATCATTGTCGATCCAATGACAGATTATTCGCATCGTTGGAATATTGTTGACACCCATCCATTAATCCGAAATTAAACTAACTCTACAAGTTAAACTCCATAAAATTGCAATCAAAGCGTCCTTCATTTCATTGTACACTTTAAAACAATCCGATTTGCAAGTATTTCTCGGTATTCTTCCAAAATGAGGGTTTAAGGCCGTTTGATTAAAATTTTCCAAATCCCTACTCTCGGAATAGGAAAATGGTAACTCTTCCTTTATTACTAATTGGGTCATTTCCCGACGAACAAGATCGGGATCATAAGGATGGCTATCAACTAAACCGGTCCTAGGGTTGATTTTTTGTTGGCCGGGTAGGTCAACAAGAAGGTCTTTATGGTTATGTTGGATGTGTCAACTAATTGTAGCGGTGCCATCACCCCTCTTGAATTTGTATGCCTTAGAACATGTTTTATAAACTTTCAACCCTATACCCGAATTTTCTTCGTCCGGGATAAAATCGTAAAATTTATGCCAATCACTACTTTCTCCTCTACTTTTCCTACCACTACGGGGTTGTGTGGTTTCGGTTGGTTATTGTTGTTGTTCTTCTTTTTCTAATTATATGTTTCCTACAACCTCATCGTGTGTACCCCATTGTTGGGTAGGAGGATCATGGTACTCTTCGACGGGCTCACTAATTGGGATAATTGGTGGCCTACGGAAAGTGCCGGTAAAATTTTGCCCACTTTGGCTATGACCGCTACCGCGTGATCTAGACATAATGTAATAATGTATGTAAAAAAAACTACACAATGTATGAGCGATGAGTTATAAAAAAAAAATCTAGAAAACAAGAGGGTTGAGATAGAGAAGATCAAAAAACCAACAAAAATTATAACTACAACAAAAATTATATAAGAAGAGATGTATGAAATTTTGATACCGTTCACCGTGGATACGCATATATAAAAAAATCCGTGAAAATAAAAATAAAAGTAGAAGTTCAAATAAGAGATTCCGGAATTGAAGAGTTGAGGGGAGCTTGAAGGAGAGTTGAAGACTTGGTCACTTGGAGTTGGACGAGGGTTGAAGAGTTGAAGACGTTGTTAAATTTTGATTTCGATACGATCGGAATTTGATCGTGTATATGCCTTGAAGACTTGCTTGTTGAATACTTCAATTGTTCACAAATTGCTTAGAAATGAGTTATAATAGTAGAGAGAGTAAGAGAGTTTTTTGTGAATTTTTTGATGGGGTTTTGGGGGGGTATTTATAGGGTAAAAATTAAAAAGAACAAAAAAAAACCCAAAAAACCAACAAAACGGCTATAAGAGCCGTTTTGGCTCTCTGTTGTACAGTACCCAATGGCCCCCTTTTGCGACCCGTTGGACCCGTTCGGGTCAACGGTCGACCAGGGGCGGGTCAAACGGTTCGCAACCCGCGGGTCGACCCGCGGGTTGGCGGGCGGGTTGGAGAATTTAACCGGGTTCGCGGGCCAGGTTGGGCGGGTTGGATCCGATATTTCGGCGACCTGGTTCGACCCGTTACTGTTCACGTACGTGTTCGACCCGAACCCGAACCGTCATTTCGCGGGCCGGGTTATATGGGCGGGTCGCGAACGGGTCGGCGGTTGACCCGACCTACTTGCCATCCCTAATTTGTACATTAAAAAAATCATAAATTTTAAATGGGACGCTAGATCATCTACCGTCTATTATTAAAAAAAATCTCATATTTTGAGTCCAAACGATTACAACACGAAGTCAAAATTTCTATTTCTAATTTCTAAATATAAAAATTTTGAGTCTCAATGATTACAGATACTCCTACGAGAGGTGACTGTTTTTACCAATAATCAATAATTAGATCGACCTTAACTTTTTATGGAACATATTAGTTCGTTATGAAGCTTATTAATGAAAGACAACAGTAAAGAAGAAGTATATAAACCAATTAATGAATATATATACTTCTTCTTTCGTTAGCAAGTACTAGTAATTTACACGTGTGATGCACGTCTTAATAAATATATAATTTTTTAAAGTAAAAATTTCGATGTAGTCTGGCCTCAAACCTGAGACCTCTTTTATATTAATGCATGGACAATGCACGTCTTAATAAACTTTTTTTTAAAATAAAAACTCTGACGAAGTGAGGACTCGAACCTGAAACCTCCCTCATATTAGTTTTGTGCGTGTGTCACACGCGTTGATAGATTTACAAATGATACTAAGGCATTCTCTCATTATAATATTACTAGTATTTTTCAACTGCGATGCACGTTTTGATAAGAGTTGGAGGATTGTCACGTACGATTTACGTGTTAAGAAATAGTTTTGGAGTTGGACATGCGTTGCACGTAATTGGTAAAAATATTTGAAGGAAAAGCTACAATATGTATGTGCAATGCACGTGTTTATAAGTAGAATTTGAATCATATGTGCAACATATATGTATGTTTAGTGTTAAAAAAATATTGTAAAATTGTTTTGCACGTGCGTTGCATGTTTTAAATAGGTGGAAATTTATTTTTTTAAATTTTTGTTGTAATTAATGGGAGAGTTGGAGTTGCACATGCAACGCACGGGTTTGTATGTTGACAACATTACAACTCCAACTCTCCCATTATAATCTCTACTATTTTAATGGAAGAGTTTGTCATCAAACAAACTCTATTTGTAACAAAACAAATACGTATAATGTACATGCATAACCAATATAAGCGAGGTCTTAAATTGTATTAGAGATTAGAGATAATATTAGAGATTAGAGATAAAGATATATATTTAAGTTCTTTGACCTGTATAGTACTTATTTTCATGTTCCCATAATGATCCAATTATTCATCGCTGTATTGAGATTCAAGTCCCTTTTTATCATTACTTTGATGATTGATTAAGTATTTGTCTCACCAGTTAATGCTAGAGAAGATCGATCCAACTCCGACCTTAATCCTACCAATGGCCGCGCCACTTGGAGGTTGCAATTGTTAGAACAAGAATTTTATAAAATAGAAATGCTAACGATAATTGTGAAGAGTTACAATTACAGGAAATAAAATAACAAAACAAAGCATACAATATAGAGTCAGGATTTGAATATCTCTGTCCTTAAAGCAATTTTTGCTCCGTAGTGTGACTGTGGTTGACGAAATGCCTCTCAGGATACAACTGTATTATATTTTTTCAGAAGAGCAGCACCCTAACTTCAGAGATCTGATCGAACTTGAGCTGTGTTGTATTCTCAGTATTGACTTAGAGAGAAAGAAGAAGAGGAATTGAGACTAGTTTTTTCAGAACTGTATATACTGGCAGACAGAATTTCCTGGTCTTAAAGGCCAAGCCAAGCCAAGCCAAGCCATGCCAGACCAAGCAGAAGCCGAAGCCGAAGCCGAGGCCGGAGCCGGAGCCGGAGCCGGGGCCAGGCCGAGCGCATGCGCGTGTTTATTATTTTGGCTAAGTCCTCTCTCCACTACATGTTAGTGGTAACCCCCGGGCCACGCCCTTTAGTCCAAATTTTTAGTATATATACTAGATCAAACTTTACCCATTTCCGATATGGGACTATCCATTTTCTCCAAGTATCCAAATTAGTACATAGCGAGTACTCAACTTTGGACCAACATTTCTCATTCATACGGAATTCGTTTTTGGCACATGAGTACATCACGGAATAGTACTCGACGAGAGGAACATGATTCAATCAATTTTTGGCACCGCCGGTGGCCGGAGCCCACCAGAATCTGGTCCGGAAGATCTGCAAAAACGTTTTCCAACAATCCCCCACATGAATAGAAATGACCAGACCATGTAATCCAGACACGACAGAAAGACGCATGACAGAAAAAGACTCTGGGAATGCAATTGGAAAATCACTGCATCAGGAATGGTAGTAATTTTTCTACTTTGAACCACCCTTAGTGAGTAGCTATCGGATTCACTTGACCAGGTAGTGAACATGATGTCTTGAACTACCCGGAATTTGATGTGAACCTAGATAATAACTATCACACAGTTTCATCTCCTCACAGAACAAAGTTTTCTTGTTGTGTTCGTTTTGACATTGAACAACCCTGGTTAATCGCGAGTGAACTAGGAGAATGTAGCCTCTCTCCATTCTCCTAGAAACGGCCACATTTCACACTCATAAAGTGATTGCCCATAAAGAGTATCCTGCCATACCCCACTTTTTTTTCAAAGCTATAGGAATCATTAAAAGCCAAGCATATCCTAACTCTTTGCAGGCAACACTGTTTTATCATCCTAAGAGTGGGTATGAGATTTTAATCTCTCAGTGCTCACGTCGATTCAACAAGATTTGGTTGTCCCTTTAAACCTAGATCTTGGGATCTCCAATTCCTAGGTAGGGTTTCCATCAAGTATCCTTTTTCGTCATAGGCTTTAAACTCATTCCTTTTGATGATCTCACAACTTGTTCTCGCGACAAACCTTTAGTAAATGGATCCGCTAGGTTGTCGGCCAATTTTATATACTCTATAGATATTACTCTATTTGAGAGCAGTTGTCTAATGGTTTTGTGTCGCCTTCTGATATGATGAGACTTACCATTATACATACAACTCAGTGTCTGTGCTATAGCCGATTGGCTGTCACAGTGTACACATAAAGCAGGCACTGGTTTTTCCTACATAGGGATATCCTCTAAAAAGTTTGGAAGTCATTCTGCTTCCTCAGCCGCTTTGTCTAAAGCAATAAACTCAGATTCCATGATGGATCTAGCCAATAGTGTTTGTTTAGAGGATTTCCATGACACAGCTGCGCCACTAAGTGTGAAGACATACCCACTTGTGGATTTTGAGTTCTTGGAGTTCGGTATCCAGTTGGCATCACTGTAGCCTTCTAATACTACTGGATATCTGGTGTAATACAGTGCATAACTCTAAGTATGTCGCAGGTAGTTCAATACTCTAGTTATTCCTTTCTAGTGACTTCGTTCTGAATTACTTGTGTAGCGGCTCAGTACATTTACTGAATGTGCTAGGTCCGGTCTTGTACAATTTTTTACGTACATCAGACTATCGATTACACGTGCATATTCCAGTTGTGATATGCTGTCACCCGTTTTTTTGAACAAGTGAAGACTGGGATCCATAGGACTTTTGGCAGTCCCATTCGAGTAATTCTTGAACCTTTCAAATACTTTCTCAGCATAATGAGCTTGAGACAAAGTAATTCTCTCAGACGTCCTGAAAACTTTGATTCCTAGTATGACATCTGCAACTCTCAAATTTTTCATATCAAACTTGCTACTAAGCATGCTCTTAGTTTGTTTGATAATATCATTATTGCTCCCAATAATGAGTATGTCATCCACATACAGACACACTAGAATGTATCCATTTGGAGTATCTTTGATATAAATACACTTATTACATTCATTTATTTTGAAACCATTTGACATCATAACATTGTCAAATTTTGCATGCCACTACTTTGGAGCTTTTTTCAGTCCGTACAGGGACTTTACAAGCCTGCACACCTTATTTTTCTTTCCATGAACTACGTAACCCTCAGGTTATTTCATGTATATTTCTTCTTCTAAATTCCCATTTAGAAATGCAGTTTTAACATCCATTTGATGTATTTCAGGTTACGTAGAGCTGCAATAGCTATCAACATTCTTATGGATTTTATTCTTATAACCGGGGAATATGTATCAAAGAAGTCTAGGCCTTCCTTTTGCCTAAATCCTTGTACCACAAGTCTCGCCTTATGTTTCTCTATTGAACCATCTGGTTTCAATTTTTATTTGAAAATCCATTTGCATCCTAGAGCTTTACATCCAGCAGGCAAATCGACCAACTCCCATGTATGATTTTGCATAATGGAGTCTGTTTCAATTTTGATTGCTTCTTTCTATATATGAGAATTAAGCGTAGATATGGCTTCCTTGAATGTTCTGGGCTCATTCTCTAACAGAAAGGCCGTTACAAAGTCAGTACCAAATGACTTTGATGTTCTAGCCCGTTTACTACATCTAGGCTCATCATTGTCATGTTCTGGTTCATCAACCGAAGTACTTGTATTTCCTTGTTCACGTGTACATTTGAGATACATAGTATCCTTACACGGAAACACGTATTCAAAGAAGGAAGCATTCCTTGATTCCATTATTGTATTCACATGGATATCCGGTATATCTGATGTATATACCAAGAACCGATATGCACTAATGTTGTGTGCATAGCCTATGAATATGCAATCAATAGTCTTAGGTCCTATTGTGACCTGTTTTGGATTAGGTACTGCCACTTTTGCTAAACACCCCCACACTTTAAGGTATTTATACGAAGGTACGTTACCTTTCCACAGTTCATATGGTGTCTTGCAAGTTTTTTTGTGAGGTATTTTATTGAGAATGTAGTTGGCAGTCAGCAACGCTTTCCCCCACATGTTTTGGGTTAAGCCAGAATTCAACAACAAGACATTCATCATCTTCTTTAGAGTTCGGTTCTTGCGCTCGGCAGTACTGTTTGATTCAAGTGAGTAAGGAGCAGTTGTCTGATGAACTACTATATGTTCAGAGCAGAACATATTAAATGGTGCATCATATTTTCCTCCTCTATCACTCCTAACGATTTTAATCGTTTTGGTCAAGTTGATTCTCAATCTTAAGCTTATATTCTTTGAATTTATCCAAAGCCTCATTTTTGCTATGTAACAAGTATACATAATAGAATTTCGCGTAATCGTCTATGAATGTCACAAAGTACTTTTTGCCACCTCTGGTTTGCACATATTTTAAATCTCACAGATCCGTATGAATTAGACCTAGAGTTTCTGTATTTCTTTCTACAGAACGTGATGGAGTTTTAGTAAGTTTGGCCCCTATACAAAATTCACATTTTTTGGTGTTGTCTCCCTTAAATTTTGGTAGCAAATTCATGTTAATTAATCTACGCATAGAATTGACATTAACATGGCCTAGTCTTTCATGCCAAACAGAAGAAGACTCAACAACATTGGCAATAGGAGTTATTTTATTAACTTTGGGAACAACAGGAACAATAGTTTTAAGGATGACTGTCATTACATTAAACTTGAATAGTCCATCCTTTACATATCCTTTACCCAAGTACACCCCATTTTAGACAATACAAAAATTTTCAGAAGCAAGAACAACCTTAAATCCATTCTTGCTTAGCAAAGATCCTGACACCAAGTTCTTTCTAATATCTGGAACATGCAACACATTTGTGAGTGTTAGTTCCTTGTCTGAAGTCATTTTCAGCACTATCTTCCCCGTTTCTGCAATTTTAGAGATGGAAGAATTACCCATGAACAGCTATTCATCCTTGTTGCACTTCTGGTATGAAGTGAATATCTCCTTGTCCGAGCAGATGTGCTTGGTGGCCCCAGTGTCGTACCATCACTCTCGAGGATTGCTCCCCACCAGATTTACCTCTGATACAACAGCACAGAGGTCCAGGTCAAAGAGACCGGTGGACAAGTTCTCAGCTATGTGTGCATGGGATCTGTCAGTCCTTTTTTCTTATCTAGTTCTAGCATGGTTGTTGTCCTTGTTGCGGCATTCAGAAATTCTGTGGCCTAGCTTTCCACACTTGTGGTATTTTTCAGCAAACCTCTATACTGCCGGTTTTTTATTGGAGGTCTGGGGCAAGAACTTTCTCTTTTCTCTTTCTGTTCATGCTCCACCATATTTGCCTTTTCCATGGACTGATTTCTATAGCACCTATCAGCCTTGTGATTCTCCTCTTTGATATGCAACCTGACAATGAGGTCTTCAAGAGATATCTCATTTCGCTTGTGCCTGAGGTAGTTCTTGAAGTCTTTCCATTCAGGTGGAAGCTTCTCGATGAACGCTGCAACCTGGAATGGTTCGCACAGCGTCATGTTCTCTGTAGCGATTTCATGCATTATCACCTGCAGTTCCTGGATTTGGCTCACAACTGTTTTGGAGTCAACCGTCTTGTAGTCCATAAATTTGCCGACTACAAACTTCTTGGACCCGGAGTCTTCTATTTTATACTTCTTCTCCAAGGACCCCCACAGGAGTTTGAACGTCTTGAAGACACAGTAGACATTGTACAACGGGTCTACCAAGCCATTCAGGATGTAGTTCCCGCAGAGGTAGTCACCCTGAGTCCATGCATCAACCGCAGCAACGGAGTGTGCATCCATTGGTGCCAGCATAGGGGCAGATTCAGTGAGAAACTTGTCCAGCTTCAAGGTGGTCAGGTAGAACTGCATCTTCCCCTGCCACTTCTTGAATCCAGTTCTGTTGAATTTCTCTGGTTTTTCTCCCACAGTAATATGCGTGGGCAGAACGACTGAATGTGCAGCAACCGATTGTGCAGTCACATTTTGGATCACTGGTGTTTCGGCACTGATAAGCCTATTGACACTTTCGATCAGTGTGTTTTCCATTATCTGAAACAGTTAGAATGCAACTGCTAGTTGTTTTTTCGAAATGATAACAGAATCTGTAAAGAATCTTCACAAAAAAATGTTAGAAGTGAGGAAAAAATTGCTTTAAGATTGTTAGAACAAGAATTTCATAAAACAGAAATGCTAACAACAATTGTGAAGAGTTACAGTTACAGGAAATAAAATAACAAAACAAACCACCAAGTCGGAGTTGGGCGCGCGCGCGCGTGTGTTTGTTATTTTGGCTAAGTCCTCTCTCCACTACACGTTAGTGGTAACCCCCGGGCCACGCCCTTTAGTCCAAATTTTTAGTATATATACTAGAAAAAACGTTACCCATTTCTGATATGGGGTTATTCATTTTCTCCAAGTATCCAAGTTAGTACATATATAGCGGTACTCAACTTTGGACCAACATTTCTCATTCATACGGAATTCTTTTTCGCAAATGAGTACATCACGGAATAGTACTCGACGAGAGGAACATGATCCAATCAATTTCCGGCATCGCCGGTGGCCGGAGCCCACCGGAATCCGGCCCGGAAGATCTGCAAAAACGTTTTCCACAGCAATGACAAAAAATTCTGTGGTTTCCAAGTCAATTAAGATGGCAACCCAAAATTTCCACGCAGATGGTAGGTTTAGACACCATAATGGACAAAATTTTATTTGGACACACAATTAACAATTTGCAACTTCCTGCTAGATAAGTCCCTCATTCAAATAGGAGAAAGGGTGAAAACCTGGACACGATTCAATATTCTGCATCTTTCGGTCTTGATTCTCCTTAATGAGTTCATAATTTTCGAGTTTCGATAAGACTGATGAGTCTGTGTCACTTTCCAAAACGCCATTCTGAAGAAAACTACAAACCTTTAAGATTAGGTCAGAGTTAGGGTAAAATATACTATAATGATTGGACGAATCCATTAATCTATAGTATAAACAAACCCCTAATCAAATCAAAGTTAACTGAGTGCATGCATACCTAAAAAATCAATACATTGTCTCCCAAAAAAAGATTTATTCAACCATTGAATCTATCAAATGGTTGTACTAAGAGCTCCTACCTAACTACGACTAGAAGCAGTACACAATATGATATTTTATATGGAGAAACTTTGTATTAGTTCTATTGTACTCTTTTAACCAAATAACAGTAGCATAGTTGTATTTATAGCCTATTTTACCGATGGCGAGGAGGTCTAGACTTCAAATCCTATTTGCATTAGGTTATTAAGTGAATTAAAGATAATACTCACTTATACATATATACATTAGTTACTTGAAAAACTGAAGCTGGCAGTCATACTTTGGTGTATAAATTAGGTAGAACTTACATCCCTCAAACTATGTACACATAGTTGGCTAGTTGGCTTCCCCAATCCCATAAATTATTGTGCGTGGAATAAATTACTGTAGATGACTTGTAGGCTGTAGTACTATATAAGGGCGGCTATCGTCAAATTCTAATTAAGGAAGCTTCCCATGCCTAGCGTGCAAGTATCATCAATTAATACGTGCACTAAAATCACGTTCGACCACCTTAAAATAAACGAAATGATGCCAACATAATTGAAAAAATAAAGACAATTAATTTTAGTCAATCACTCTTCTAACCACTATTATAATGCACACAGTAGAGCTTAAGCATCATTATATATTCTGTTCTATATATAACTTCAACCAGATAACTCTCAAGAGTCAAGACTTGCCATTAAATCTCCTTCTCTCTTCATCCTCAATATATCCTCATGGATCTTGACTCTGATTTCTGCAGTGATTATTTGGTTCTGAGGCCAGACAAGGGAGGGGTGTTTGATCTCGTCAGGCTTTTGTACTCGGGCGATCTCGATCGGAACAATTCAGTTGAAGCCCCGGACGGAACACTGGTTGTGGAATTGCGACGAAGATGGCTTATCTTCATCTCCCTTCTTTTTCAGAAAGTTTTATTGTTATTGAGAAAACCAATGGCTTGGATTGGTTCTGTTTTTCTGTTCTGGGAGAATCTCTTGTGGGAGAATGGTAGCTTCTTTGTGCTCCTGAACAATTTGATTAGAGGTTAGTGTTCACTTTTAGGGATACATTGTAGGGGTATTAAGTCCCTCTACTACATAATATACACTCTTTATATGATCTTTGACATTTAGAATTAATTTTGAGTATGGGCAGTGCACATGCTTTTTTCGCCGTAGTCGTAGTCATTGTTAAGATATTATATATTATATTATATATGAGAGAGATTAGTTTAGTATCATATTGAATAATGTATTAGTTTAGTTTTTCCTTCTCTCCTATATATAGGAAACATATTGTACTCGGTTTAATCATTCAATAATCAATAAAGAATTTTCCTTCCTATCCCTAATTCTAACATGGTATCAGAGCCTCTAGTCCTATAACGCCTATACTAATTTTGTCCTCGTCGTCGAGGTAGAGTGGTTCTCATCTTAATCAGAATCACTCCACCTCCGGACATCCCTCTTTCGATCAAATCCCAAAACTCTAATCTCCGCTGCCTTTTCTCATCTCCCCCACTAATCAAATCAGCCATCAAAACCCTAACCTTAATCCACAACAGCACCAAGAGCAGCTACAACAACAACTTCGGCAACAACCTCCAACTTCCGGGGACACCCTCTTCATTTTCTCCAAACAACCAACTCCGACAACACCCACAACTGCAACTCCGGCGCCTCCATCAACTACAACTCCGGCAACCTCTCAACCAAACTCCAGTTGCCTTCAACAACAGCAGCAAGAAGCAATAACAACATCAGTGATAACAACTTCTCCTCATCCCGATGTCCACCAGAACCCCGAGCTTGGCAACGTCGTCTCTGTCGTCTGGGGCTCCTCCTCCAATTCTATCTCCGTCATCGCCTGTCGCATCATCCCTCAAGAACTCTGCCCTGTTGGACTCGACAATGGCCCTATCCTCTGGGTCCCCTCTTTGAAATCCTTCCAGATCCAAACAAACCAGCCTCCACTCCCGCTCTCCGCTCGTCGCCGTTGATCTCAACCGCCACCTCCCTTCTCGTCTCCAACCTTAGATACTGACATCAACATCCCAAAACCCAAATCCATTCCTCCGAAACCATTGCCGCCATCTCCAAAAATGCCGCCCAAATCCTTAAAACCCTCATCTTCGGCAAGATTTTTAGCCATCTCCCGATCCCGAACTCCAGCCGCCGTAATCCCGACCTCCCTCTTACCCCGTTGTCACTTTCCTGATGTTTTCCCCAAACTTACCCCTAACCCTATTTCTTTCTAGCCAATAACTCTACAAACCGTACCCGCAATCTTGTTTTGTTTGTTTGCATACCCGACCCGCTCCAAACCCTAACCCTACCTACTTTCAATAAATACCCAAACCCAATTTCAAATACCGAAACCCTTTTTTCTCTACCCAACCCTATACCCGTTTCCCAAAAAAAAAATATTAAAAAAGATTTTTAAAATTTTTTTTAAAAATCTTGTAGGTCTTCAGCCTCTACAGTCTTCGTCAGCAAAATCAAGCCAAGTTTGAGAGATGGAGATATCAACATCATCACAGTTTCCATCTCCCTCACCTTTTGTCGACCTCCACTATCTTCCGCAACCAGTTCGGAGATAATTCTCAAGTCAGGGGTGAGATCTCAACATGCGCCAATAGTGTGCCACTTCCTTCCACAACATACGAAAATTCCCAATCCAGGGGTGAGATCCCAATATGCGCCAATAGTGCGCCACTTCTTCCACAACATACGACAATTCTCAAGTCAGGGATGAGATCCCAATATGCGCTAATAGTGCGTCATTTCCTTCCACTACTTCTCAGTTCTGGGTGAGATCCCAACAGATCGGGATATGGAGATCCCAACAGTAAACCACCACTACATCCTTTCACCAATACTTCCTTCTACTACTACTACATTCTCAAATCCGAGGTGAGATCCCAACACATGCGTCATAGAGCGTCGTTCCAAGCATCACAATTTGCCGTCATTACCACATCAACATCGTCAATATTTCAAACTCTTGTTGTTTGAACCAACTTGAGTTTGAGAGGGGGTTTTAAGATATTATATATTATATTATGAGAGAGAGTAGTTTAGTCCCATGTTGAATAATGTATTGGTTTAGTCTTCCCCTCTCTCCTATATATATGAGACATATTGTATTCAGTCTAATCATTCAATAATCAATAAAGAATTTCCCTTCCTATCCCTAATTCTAACAGTCATGATTTTAATTTTTAAGTCTCTTTTATACATCCGCCTACCTTCGATTTCGATGCACAAGTTTTCTATTCTGACCCAAAAAAAGAGACAATGAAAAGTTGGAAGAAATTATGGATTATGGAAATAGAATCTTGGATTTAGGATATGGTCCCATTTACTGGCGTGGGTCAGATAAGAGTTATATATAATAGCATTCTTTCTCCCCTTTAGCATAACTTTGCCAACTGCCTGAACTACAGTGTAGTGATTCGGCTTAGTCAAATGTGTTAGAAAATGAGTGTATTAACATCATTTTACGAATCATTTTGAGACAATTTTTTTAGTAAGATCCACCATGAATTAATGAGAGGTCTTTATTGATTTGTGTTCTCCTTCATGAGTAGATCAAAATCATATATATACTTGCTCAAAACGGTTAAGGGGTGAATGAGAAATTGTCTCCCTAAGTGGGATGGTTTCGTTTCTGAAATTTAGTTGAGGGACTTTAGTCCCACATCGGAAAAAACAAAGGAATTAGAAGTTAATATAAATTAACCATTTTCTTGGCATTGTAAGATAGTAAGCCAAGAGGTTCTTTTTCTTGCGCACAAGGGTGCAAATCTCGAAGCGGATTACATGCAGCTTGTGTGCGCCCGTACGTCATGCGAACACGAATGTCGGACCGACTTGAACCCCACCTCGTGAAAATCCTATTTTTTGCTACAATTTTGTTTTTCTGATCTGTAACAGCCAAATAAATGCAAAAACGATTTTGTCTGTCGTTACAGTCTGTGCATTCAAGGAGATATCTGCTGTTACATTTTTTCACCCTAGCCCCATAAATAGAGGCATCTTCTCCCCTCATGAAAGACACCACAAACTCCCCCCCCCCCCCCCTCTGTCATGTTCTTCTACTTCCTATGTCTGTTCGTTCGGTGATAGATTTCAATGTCAGTTTAGTTCGAGAGCGTGGCATGGTGCCTACATTAACACTCTACTGTCGTTGCATTATGGGAGACAGACGCCTTAGCAAACTCCAGCAAGCCTCGACACAAATCGGTTTGGTTTGGTTATTTCTGTTTTCCTTTTAATTTACTGGTTTTTCTTCTACTCCTTATTCTTTGCTTTTGTGCCTCAATATCAAACTTGGTTTTATTGTAGAGAATTTTGTAACCAAATTTTGTAACAAACTTAAAACATATTTTTATTCTTTGACTTATTATTTCCTTGATTTTTAAGGCACTTCTTTTTATTTTCTTTTTCATTCTGAAAATTGACACACATGTTGTGTGTTTTAAGATTCAAAAATGACAACTTCATCAGAGAATGTTGTTGTAGCTAAAATGACCCAATTGACAACAGCTGAAACAGTCAAATTGCCAACCGTTGGTGTGGCACGAGTGTCGGTGCCTACTTTTGTACCTATCTCAGCCTCCTATGGAGAAAAACCTGAGAAGTTCAACAGAGCTAAGGGAGAAATCTCCAAGTTGGTGTCTAAGTTAGGGCCTAAAGGAGGAATCCCTATGAAGCCAAAGTTTCAAGACAAGTGCTTCAACTGTGATAAGTTAGGTCATAAGTCTACTGACTGTAGACTACCTAAAAGGAACAGGAACATAGAAATCAATGTAGTTAAAGGCACTACTCAAGACGTTTTTTATATCAACCTGTCCGCTGTGGTCTCGGAGGTGAACTTGATGGGTTCAAATTTCAAGGAATGGTGGATTGACACTGAAGCTACTCGACACGTGTGCTCAAAGTATATTCTCCACTTTCAAACCATTAGAGAATAGGGAGAAGATGTTTATAGGGAACTCGACCACTTTAGAAATCAAGGGCTAAGGCAAGGTGATCTTGAAGATGACTTCTGGGAAGGAACTAACACTAAACAATATTGCATATGTTCCTGAAATCCGTAAGAACTTGGTATCTGGTTCGTTGCTTAATAATCACGGATTTCGTTTAGTGTTTGAGTCAAACAAATTTGTTTTGTCGAAGAGTGGAATGTATGTTGGTAGAGGATACACAAGTGGTGGAATGTTTAAACTCAATATAATGACTAATATCAAAAATATCAATAAAGCTAGCTCTTGTACCTATATGCTTTAGTCTTCTAATTTATGGCATGGTAGACTAGGACATATTAATTGTAATACTTTACGTAGACTAATTAACTTGAATCATATACCAACATTCTAAATTGAATCCAAATATGTGTGAAACTTATGTTGAGGCAAAACTAACATGATCATCCTTTAAAAGTGTTGAAAGAAATACTGAACTCTTGATTTAATTCACACTGATATTTGTAATCTGAAAATGATACAAATAATATTTGGTAATAAATATTTTATTACATTTATTGATGATAGCACAAAATATTTTATGTGTATTTTCTTGAAAACAATGACTAAGTGATAGAGAAATCTGTTCTCTATAAAAACAATGTTGAAAATCAACTCAACAAGAAAATTAAGGCACTAAGAATTGATCGAGGTGGAGAGTATGAATTGCAATTTGCTAAAATTTGTGCTAAACATGAGATTATACATGAAACACAACGACTTATTTACCTCAGTCCAACAGTATTGCTGAGCGAAAGAATCGTACCTTCAAAGAAATGATGAATGTAATGTTAATAAATTCTGGTTTGTCATCAAACTTGCGGAGAGAATATATTTTTTAGCTAACTACCTTTTGAATAAGGTGCCCAAAAAGAAATAAGAGAACTCCATATGAATTATGGAAAGGAAGAAAGTTATCTTACAATTACTTATGAATGTGGGGATGTGTTGCCAAGGTGGCAGTACCACCACTTAAGAAAGTGAAAATATGACTCAAAAACAGTTGATTGCTTTTTCAATGATTGAACATAATGGTAATGTTTATCGGTTCTTGGTATACAAATCTGATATCTCTGATATACCAAAACACATGACAATTGAGTCAAGAAATGCATCATTCTTTGAAAATGTATTTCCATATAAGTCTAAGGAAGTACCGAGTTCTTCCAAACGAACACATGAGACTATCGGTGAAGATAGTAAAAACCAAGATTAAGAAGTTGATAAGGAACCTAGACGTAGTAAAAGAACAAGAAAGAAAAAAAAAAATTTGATCCAGATTTCTTAACTTTTATGCTTGAAGGTGAATTCCAAACTTTCAAAAAAGTGGTGAGCTCTAGTGATGGTCATCTATGAAATGAAGTCATTAAGGGCGAAATTGATTCTATCTTGCAGAATCATATTTGGAAACTAGTGGATCTTCCACCAGGTAGTAAACCTTGAGGTTCCAAGTGGATTTTCAAGAGAAAAATAAAAGCTGATGGATCAATTAATAAATACCACACAAGAATTGTTATCAAAGGATATAGACAAAAGGAATGTCTGGATTACTTTGATACATATTCTTCTGTGACAATAATAAATTCCATTAGGATGATACTTGCAATAGCAGCCATGCGCAATTTTGAAATACATCGAATGGATGTGAAAACAGCTTTTCTTAATAGAGATTTAGATGAAGAAATCTACATTGAACAACCTGGGAATTTTCTGCTCCAGGAAAAGAAAAGAAAGCATGTAAACTGATGAATTCATTATATGACTTAAAACAAACACCAAAGCAATAGCATGAGAAATTTGACAATGTCATGATAACAAATGGTTTCAAAATCAATGAATGTAAAAAATATGTGTATGTCAAAGATACTGAAAGCGGATATGTCATAATATGCTTATATGTAGATGACATATTTATAGTTAGAAGGAATGATAAGATGATTAATTCTACTAAAAATATGTTGAACTCGAGGCTTGACAAGAAAGACATGGGACTAGATGTTATATTGGGAATTAAAATCACAAGAAAATCAAACAAGCTTGTTTTAAGTCAGTCACATTATATTGACAATATTCTTGAAAATTTTGATAAAGATAATTCTGGAATTGTTAGAAATCCAATAGATCTAACTTTACATTTATCCAAGAATAAATGATAGAGTATTTCTCAAGTAGAATACTCTATAATCATAGGCAGCCTAGTGTACTTGATGAGTTATA